>BLSH010331581.1:84732-113139 GCA_018402905.1 Glandirana rugosa | reverse complement strand
ATATGCATTTCACTTTTTAAATTGAATTACTGAACTAAATTAACTTTTTGATGATAGTCTAATGTTTTGGATGCACCTGTATGTACGTAAACTTTGAACCGGAGTCCCATGCTGTCAGATAATGTATACATAAATGTCTTGAGCAATTTAATTTTGAATATATATTAATTTTCACTTCATGACAATGCTCCTGCTGGCACAGTGATGATGAAGAGTCAAATGTTGTGTAAGATCTTAGCACAATGGGATATACAACAGTGGCTAATATGTGACACATTTCTAAAAAGGGTCAATACTGCATTCCAGTCTGCCATGTCTCTGCACATTTCATTGGTGGAATAGAGTACAGCCTACTCACTGTAGGTCCATAGACTTAGAACTAGTTTGCAAGTTGAGGATGATGGCAGTTTGTAATTCTTTTGTAATATCTCCAGTCGGTGCTTTCAGCGTCTCTGACCCCCCCCCCCCGTGTGCCTTTTGTGGCCATGATATCAGTTCATTTTGGTATGGTACTAGGTAAAGGCTACCAGTCAACTAGGACGGAAGAAGGACAGCACAACACAGTGGGGGAGATTAACTAAAACTGGAGTACTCAGAATCTGGTGCAGCTGTGCATAGTAGCCAATCACTTTCTAACTACACATAAATCTTGCATTCTATCTTAAAATGAATGGGTTGTTTTACAAAATTAGAGTTTACATATAATTTAATCTATTTTTTTTTAACAAAATTGTAGAAAAAACATTTCCACACTGGATTTATTGAAAGCAAACTTTGCAAGTGCATTTGTATTCATTTTCCCCAGAGCTTAGTAAATGTGGTAAAGCTCTATTTTCCATCATGCAACCACGTGCAAGCAAAAATTATTTGTTTTTTTCCCTTGCAACTGATTGGCTATTTTTTACAAAGTGAAGTTTTACCACATTACATTTACCAAGGAAAATGTGGGCAACTGCACTTGCAAAGTGCACAGTCTATTTGCCTTTAGTAAATCAACCCCATAATGTTTAAAGGCATTTGATGTTTTATTTTCTGCCTCTAAATGCCCCTCCTTGTTAGCCTATGGGGTTGATTTTCTAAAACTGGAGAGTGTAAAATAAGTTTCTAACTTCACTTTGTTCAATTAAGCTTTGACAATAAAACCTGGCAGCTGATTGCCTTTAGTAAATCAACCCCATAATGTTTGCAACTGATAAATACTTATGGTAGAATAATTTGTTGATAACTGGTATTAGCTAAATAACATTTTAGTAAATGTGGTTTATTTAATAATGCCGATTGAAGAGGATGTGAGAATTGTAATAGATCTTCCAAAAAAGTGTCATTAGGGCCATATGCACACTGCAGCTCAAAAGCCTGTTTTAAAGGCATTTGATGTTTTCTCTCTCTGCCTCTAAATGCCCCTCCTTGTTAGCCTATGGGGTTGATTTTTTCTAAACTGGAGAGTGCAAAAAATTCACCTTGTTCAATTAAGCTTTGACAATAAAAACTGGCAGCTGATTGGGTTCTAGCCAGAGTTGCATCAGATTTTACACTCTCCAGTTTTAGTAAATAACTGGAGTCAGTAAATAAATAAGTTGCAATAGAAGTCTAGGAAATCCCAGATAGGTTTCCAATGTCTTCCACAATTGATTTTTATTGTAAACGCTTTAACAATAAAATACCAAATAGCTTTCTTTTCGTCTCTAGGTCACATGCCTTTTGCCCCTTTCCCTGTGCATGGTTCAGATCAGAGTTAGACTGCGGTGGATCACATGACTTGCTGACATCGCTTCAGCACTCCCCCCCCCCCCAGATGGCATTGCTGCTGGTGGGGGGGATAAGACGCTTGAGTGACAGCTCCAATCCTTCCTGCATGGCCTGGGGAAGGGGCCTGAAGTGGTGTCACCAAGTCATGTGGCCTGCTGATGGTTTAGCCCCATCCACCACCCAGGTTGTGCTAACGTAGGAGGATTACTCTTTAAGCCATTAGTGTGGAGGCAACGCTGCAGAGGCTCCACGATGAGCCTGCAGATCATTGCCACTAATGACATTGATGATTGGCAGGATCAGCAGGTAATTTATGTATATGGGAAGTTTGTATATACAAACAAAAGGTATACATACATTTAAAAAGTTATTAGGAAGGTTTACTTTTTTTGGAGGGTTTACTGACACCTTAAAACACATGGGAAATCAAAGCTCAGTCAGATTTATTATTTTGCATCTAGTGTTACATCAGATTTCACTGCAAACATTGCAAATTGCCCTGAAAAAAAAACGGAACATAAATGTTTCTGAATTGCAAAAATATACAAAGATAAATACAGATAATTAAATAGATGAGGTAAACCTTATTCTAATAGCTGTTTTTTTTTTTTTAGCCAGGTCTATAGGACCTGGCACACACCCACAATGTGTATTTGTATTGGTGAGATCTCACTTTGAAACCTTGAAACACTACCTCCTGTGGCTGCAGAGATGTGTGTTGCAGACCTCCCACAAGACAGCAGGTGCCTGATCTATGTCACCCTTGTATAGTAGTAATTAATAAAGAAGTACAAGTATTTTTAAAATTTCTATATAAAATGTTTATTTTATTAAATGTTATTAAAATGTCTATTCTGCATGTCATTAAATGTTCTTACTATTCTAAGGCAGCATTATTATTTTTCATGAGTTAAGATGTGCTTTAAGATGTCTATTCTGCATGTCATTAAATGTTTCACAGCTATTAATAGTGGTATAATCTTACTAGGAATTCAAGGAACGTTCTTATATGGTTAGTCTTCAGCTGGGATTAATACATTTGAATCCCATACAGCTAGTCTGATATGACATACACTTTCAACTGTCAACATTATCTCAAGCATCAATTCAGCAAATATATAGGGCACATTCATGCTTATCTGTTTTTTCTGCAGTTAAAATGTTATTCCACTGTATAAAAACCTGAAGTAGAAATCTTGTTTTTTATACTGTTTAATTCACATCTACACTATGCACTGCAGTTCAAGGATTTACAAAATATAGAACATGTGCCATGTGTGTTAACGTTGTGAAGCAGGCACTTTTAAATGAGTGGTAAATGCACCCATGAATCATGCATTTTGCCCATTTTTAACATCTCTGCGCCATTGATTTCTCTTGTTGAAAGTTCTTCCTTAAAGCGTCGTTTGTTAACCCAACAAACAAAAATGCTGCTCCTGTCCCTTTAATGTGCAATTAACAGCATGGTGCTTTTGCTTTTTGAATTATTCATCTGTATCTCCTACAATACCTGTTTGGTATTCCCCCTGAGTGCAGACTCCCATTATCATGAGCCTGAGAGACCGTTGTCTGTGTGTGTCTGCATCACTTGCAGCTCTCCTATCCTCCTGTGCCTGTCTTTATCTCTCCCACCTCCCCCACCCTCTTCCTGTCAACATGCAGCCTCTGTCCTCTTTGCTCTGCTCTCATAATTAACTTTAAATGCTCCTCTCCCCTCTTTATTAGAACAATATGCTCCCCTGTGTCTGTGTTATATCATAAATATGCTTATCTGTACTGATGACACAGCGTCTTCCTATGATCATGGGCTCTCTCTCCTCTCCTCCCTGGCTGACGTCAGTGGCAGTGCTCAGCCCCACTCCTTGGAACTCTCAGCTGAGCAGAGAAGAGGAGGAAGAAGGAAACTGATCGCAGGAAGATGGCGTGTTATCAGTAAAGATAAGCATGTATATAATATAACACAGACACGGAAACGTATTGTTCTAATACAGAGGGGATGGGAGCATTTTATACAAGTGGATTAACAACCACTTTAACATGCATAAGATAAAAGAAAAATAAATGTTTACCACACAAATATGTGTAGCACCCTCTAAGTGTGCTAGATTAGGCAGTGAAAGGTTTTTTGTTAGTGTAGGTAAAATGTTTGGCTTGGCTGGCAGCCAAGCCCGTGTTTGAATCTGGGTCAGGGTGAGTGACTCAGGGAGGCTGGTATGACTCAGCAGGCAGCATCTCTGGTACCCTCCCTACTTCTGGAACTTGCGAGAAACTTCCACAATAATGGGAGGGAGGTTAGGAGGAGCTGCTTGGAGTATTCATGAGGGTTCTGACCAATCCCCAACAGATGGGCTGGCAGAGGGCAGACCACCTCATAAATACTCAGGGCAGCCCAGCAGGGGCAGGAGAGTTCAGGTATAAGTTGGAGAGCTAGATGGCTGTTGGAGGGTAACCCCCTAGGCTGGGGGGGGTGACCTCAGGTCTGGGAGGTCGGGTGCAGGAGGGTTCCTATGACAATCCAAGGAGGAATCCAGTTCACTGAACACGTCCAGGAGATCTCCAGGGAGGAGACAGTCAGGAGGGCTAGTGAATGAGACAGTCAGGGAGGGCTGAGAGGCAGCTAAGAGGACTGGAGAGAGCAGTTTTAAATGGTTGTAGAGTCAGTCTGGGAGGACTGTGGAAGATTAGCCAGGAGGGCTAATGAAAGGGGCAACTGCAACCAGGTGGGCTGGCAGTGCCTGAAGAGGTGGTGCTGAGATCAGTAGCCACAGAAGGACAGCTGGGCACTAGGACTTTGCTGCACAACCAAGGGCCCCACAGGCCCTGCCTGTAATGGGCATTTCCTTCATCTGCCTGAGCCCTTTTTGTCAGATCACCTAACAGAGTGGCAGCTGATTCTGGTATTTTTGTGCTGCATTGATGCTCTGGAGGAAGCTGGGTAGTGTGTAAATAGACTGTACAAAAGAAGTTGTCCCTGAAGAGTTTTAAACAAGTAGGCATCCCATAATACCCCTATCCCCATCCAAGTTTATTCCCCTCAATTAAACACAAAAAACAAAGCACTGGACTGTTTCCTGGCTGTATTGTGCTTGTGGAGATGCGGTGTGTCTGGCTGTGCAGGGTGGGGGATCCCTTTCTACTTGCGGCTCCTTAAGGGGTGCGCTACATATGCATTAGTTGTGCATGTGGATGGCCCTAAGCAGATGTGAAAATGGATGCAGTAAGGAATACCATGGAAAGAGCCTATACATATGGCAGACATGAAATAAAAAAGCATATTTGTTCATTTGTTTACTCTTTGTAGTGTACTTATACAACACAATTTAGCTATCTTCATTGCCTATTTATATATTTATTATATTTATACTATTACTGAAAAATGATTGACTCCCACAGTAAAGTAATGCAGCTATTGTTGGTTCCCACTAGTGTTTTCATGTTAAAGTTTTCTATTTAAAAAATTGTGTAAAGTAGAAATACCCGCCTTAGAACAGCTGTACTCAGCCAGATTATGCAATCAGTCAGAGGCTCACTTGCATCAATCTGGCCCTACCCAGGGGTAGGCAGCTTATAAGCCTAGTGGGGACGAAAAATGTATGAAATACTTTGCCTGACAGCCTCTGCCCCAGTGCCCCCTTTTACACTTTAGGTCCCCACGCTTGTCTCCCCTCAACCTTTAAGACACCCATCATACCTCACAACTTTAGAACTTGATAAAGAAGAACACCTAGGGAAGAGTAGAAGGAATCCGGTTTACATTCTCTTTAACTGTGCACTCCGATGGAGCAATATGAAGAAGTACTGAAAGCTCAGGAGCAGATTGTTTCAGCTCTTGGGTTTAGTATTGGATGCAGATGCCAGCTGTCACTAACCAGCAGTTCCTGCACTAGTGCAGGTGGGGAGCATCACATCCCTGCATAAAAGGCATCAGGTTTCAACCTTGGCATGTGCTGGTTGTTGCCAACCCTAACTGCAGATCTGCAAACAGATCTATCATCTAGTGTTAAAGCATAACTAAATATGAAAAAATTTCCTTCATCTTAGATAGAGCAGGGCTCGGTTAACTGCTTCCCGACCGCGCGCCGTCTTTTCACGGCGGCAGTCGGGGAGCTGGGCGCGAATCGCCGTAAATAAACGGCGATTCGCATTTTGGCCACCAGGGGGCGCGCGGCCACTTTTGCGCAAACCAATCAATAAACGCCGATTGCGATTTTTTTCATCGCAAATATGAGGAAGAATATAAATCGGCCAAAAACGGTGAAAAAAAATGTTTTTTTATATTTTTTTTTTGGATTTGAATTTTAGCAAAAAGTAAGAAATTTGGGGTTTTTTGCAAAATGGTCGCTCTTCTTTTGTTTATAGCGGCGATCAGAAATGACGCAGAGGCGATCAAATACCACCAAAAGAAAGCTCTATTTGTGGGAAAAAAAGGACGCAAATTTTGTTTGGGTACAACGTCGCACGACCGCGCAATTGTCCGTTAAATCGACGCAGTGCCGAATCGCAAAAAGTGCTCTGGTCCTAAAGCTGCAAAACCTTCCGGGGCTGAAGTGGTTAAAAACTGAGTCAGTTTCTTTGCCACCTGCATTACATTTGTGAGATATCTTTTATATCCTGTCCTATAGATGCAACACGTAATGAAAGAAAATCTATCCGAAGTAAGGGAAAGTCCTTCTCAGACAGTTGTCACCAAAACGGTTTTTCCCATCCTGAAGATTTCCCTTCTATTCTTGCTCTGGTCACAAGTCAAAATTGTCGATTTCCCCCTCAGACAGTGGTCACCAAGACACCAAGACAGGTGGAGAGAGAGAATTTGCCTAATAGGCACATAGCAAAAAAAAGGGATCTAATCCCTTACCACTCTATCCAAATTTAATGTAGCAGCCATGCCATATGTAGGAGCGCTTCTACTTTAAATATAGTATTGACAGGTTGTATACAGCCTGGGCTTGTTTATATATTCTGCCTTTTGTAGCTCAGATAGTTTTCTTCCTCCTACTGCTGGGGACTGTACCTGGCAGTAGTGTTGGAGGTGACGATACCCTGAGTTATAAATAGTAAGGTTGGCTCTCACCAACCACTAGGAGTTTTACTACCAGTCCTTGGGGGGACTTCCAGGAAGGTCTCTTGTCTCCTGTGGTCTGCCCTAGGGAGGACACTTGATGTCTATCTGGGCCTTCCAAGCCTGCTGCCTGGTGATGACTACAGATAAGAGAAGGGCCTGTCTACATGGGTCTGAAGTTTGATGCTGCCACTTTGGAAGGTGACTCCAGGAATACTGAAGCTAAGGATCGCGGCCAATGAGGAGCATCCTATAGCTTTGCTGTGGTGAGGGCTAGGCAAAAGCTGCTTCCAGCAGATCCCACAGAAAGCCTGAACTACCCGCTTCACAATCAAATGTTGCTGGTCTCAGCTAAAAGGCTCACAACCAAATATTGTAGGCCTTGGCTTAAAAGCTCACTATCAAATATTGCCGATCTTGACTTAAAGGCTCAGAATCCAAAATAGTCAGTTTTTTGCTTAAAGCTTATTTCCACTTTTGCAATCAAAGTTGAGAAAACAACACTATATGTTTTTTTTTAAAATATATTTCTAATATATCTTCTGCAAAAAATATATAACTAACATTGTTGTAAAGGTGTTTGCAATCTTAAGGTTGGTTCCACACTTGCGCATTGCATTAACATGTAGTAAAACATGTTTTACCATGTGTTATCACTACACAGTGTATATGTGCATTGTGGTGCCATGCACTTATTGTTTCCCACCAAAATAAAAACTACAGACAATACAAAATATAGCACTGTATATCAATCCAAAACCCCCTATCAATAAATATGTGATATAAGTAACAAAAATAAAAAAAATATACAGAGTGTATATAAAGCATAAATATGAACAATAACAATAATATGTGCCATCCCTCAATTGTGTGTAGAAATAATCATATAAATGCATATGAAAGAACGAATCAGTGTCCAATTAAAATGTGTTAAGCATCTATCACTAAATTACCCTTAAATTACAGGAGGTCTATACTGCCAATATCCCCTAAGTAGCTAAACCTCCTTACTTCATATCACAGCTTGGACCCAAGAGACAAAAAGAAAGCTCATAGTGCACACTGAGGAATACTTTATTAAAAAACACTCAAAAGTATCCAGAACGCACACAACAAGCACCTCTGATGAAGTCCTGTAGGATGTAATGCAAAAGGCATATTTTCCGGATGACGTCATCATGCTAAGCAGAAGAGAGCCAAGTATCGGAATTCATTGCTGTCAGGCGATTCAGCGAGGAGCTCAGTACATCTCTGGGATATGGTTTACCGATTCGGATGGAATAAAATACATTTAGTCAGGTTGAAAAAAAAAAGACACAAGTCCATCTAGTTCAACCAATAAAAAAAATATATATACTGTATGTAACCAAACAATCCCATACACAATCCTTCACCCACAGGTGATCCAGAGGAAGGCAAAAAACCCCAGCAAAGCATGATCCAATTTGCTATAACGGGGGAAAAAATCCTTCCTGATGCCCCGAGAGGCAATCGGATACACCCTGGATCAACTATATACTGGTTTACCCATTTCATGTGAGTGCTCTGGGTACTTTTGAGTGGTTTTTATTAAAGTATGCTTCAGTGAGCACTATGTGCTTTCTTCTGGGTTGGAGCTTTGATATAAAGAAAGACAATGGCAAAGGATATTTAACCCCTTAGGGGACATTGGTATTAATGACCTCCGGTAATTTAAGGGATCCATCTAATGAGGTGAGCACACATCTATAAGTAGTGGGTAAAGATAATGGCAAATTAAGTACAGAGGATCCATCATAAAAGTAGCATAAAGCAATTACACATTATGAGCGTGGGTTGAAGAGTTTGGGTTTATATTAAATGAGGACTTTTATATTGTTCACATTTATGATTTATATACATTCTTTACATATTTTTGAATTACAATTTAAGGCCCATAAACTGTGAAAACATTTATTATATACATTTATTGTTAAAATAAGTGTGGAACCAGCCCTAAGATCACATACGCCTTTAGCAATTACCCAAAAAGTGCATTTCCCTTCACAGCAATATTGGTATATAATACTTACTGCAGATCATCATAAAAGGCCTCTTTATTTTTTTATTACAGGAACTTATAGAGCGCTGACAAACTATGCAGTGCTTTACATGTATATTGTACATGCACATCAGTCTCCGCCCTCAAGGAGCTTACAATCATACATCCTAGGGCCAATTTAGACAGGAGCCAATTAACCTACCAGCATGTCTTTAATGTGCAATTAGCAGCATGGTGCCTTTGCTTTTTAAACTATCCCTCTGTATCTCCTACAATACCTGTTTGAGAATGCCAGGTCCTGACTTCCCCCTGAGTGCAGACTCCCATTATCATGTTAGCTGAGGCTGTGAGGCTGTTGTCTGTGCGTGTCTGCGTCACTTGCAGCTCTCTGTCCTCCTCTGCCTGTGTTCATCTCCCGCCTCCTCCCTCTCCCTCTCTCTCCCTGTCAGCACGTAGTCTGCAGTGAGAAAAACCATCTGATACAGTCCCAGCCCTGCCCCTCTCCTCTCCTCCACTCCCCCCTCCCTTCTCCTCTCTGTACGCACTTCTTAGATTACAGCATGGTCACAGGGAGGAAGATAACAGATTCCTCGTCTGACGTATCTTACATGTGTCCAGGGCCGGATTAAGAGCATCATGGGCCCGGTGCTGAAGATTTTGGTGGCCTTTTTATGGAAATAAATAAAATTAAAATGCAAACATTTTTTTCTTATAACAAATGAAATATGCTGACACAATTTACATATCAATCATGTGTACACTGCATACAGAGCAGGGCTGGGCAGTATTAGTGACTCACTCACACCACGGGGCTGGGCCTATCTTAAGGAAGGGACCTGGAGCTGCAGCTCCAATAGCCCCTATGTTAATACAGCCCTGCATATGTCAGAAGGAATCTGTGTCCCTCCTACTCAGCACCCTCGGCTGGATACAAGGGAGAATATAGTACACATGACAGCACAAAAATGGGCTCAAAAAAGGTATTTACAGAGAAAAAAATATTAGATGAAAGACACTGCCACACTTATGGAACCATGTACTGTGTGCTAGATTAATTGGGTTAAATTGTGTTAACAACCACTTTAACTGCAGGGCTGTCCTGTCCTCTTCCTAATACTGAATTTCTGGAGCTGCTAGGGTTAATAGTTTTGGGTCTCTGGGCTCAACTGCACTACAGATGATTTGAGAGGGACATGCCCCCTCCTCCTCCATTTACAAAAGTTCTTTCATTGATTGCACTGGATGTAACATAATCTGTCAATGGGGGAGAGTCTGATCAGTCACAGGATTCTCTCTTTCATTCACAGATCCTATTACAGGCAGCGCAATAAGTGAAAAAAGGTTTCTCAATGGAGGAGAGGTCAAAAGGGGGCATGTCCCCATCAAATCATATTTAAAGGGGTTGTAAAGTCTCATGGTTTTTCACCTTAAGGCATTCTATGCCTTAAGGTGAAAAACCCTTTCTAAATTGGGACCTCCCCAGAGCTCCCCTTTTACTTACCTGAGCCTGTTTGTTTCTGCGGCGGCTACATTGGCCGGATTGATAGCAGGGGAGCCATTGGCTCCTGCTGCTGTCAATCAGGTCCAGTGACACGGGGGCCGCGGGGCGAGGATGGGTCCCGCTGTTTGTATGAATACACGCAAACAGCAGAACACGGGAGCGTGCCCGCACGTGTGACCCCAGGGAAGCTTTCCCTGACGGGTCACTCGATGCGGAGGAGGTCCCAGGAGCGCCGCTGTAGGACCCCAGAAGACGAGGTTCGGGCCACTCTGTGCAAAACCACTGCACAGAGGAGGTAAGTATGACATGTTTGTTATTTTAAAGAAAGAAAAAAAACAAAGCCTTACTATCACTTTAATGCTGCTAAGCCCAGACCCCCAAAGCTGTAAACCCCCAGAGAGCCAGAAGTTTAGCAGCAGGAAGAGGACAGGGCAGCCTTGCAGTGAAGACTTCTACAGAATCCAGTAGCCTGCAAATTGTGGGACATACTTCATTATAGGTAATTATTGTAACTATAGCTGTAGAGAAAAACTGTTTTGAGCCAAGCTTCTACTTTAACCAGTTGCCGCCCGCCCGCCGTGGCCTGACTGCGGCAACTTGGCTCATTATCGCGAAACGCTGCCACCTGACGGCAGCCGCTAGAACGAGTATTGTGAGCGCGCGCACTGTGTTATGGGGGGCCAGGGAGTGGGTACGGCGGACTCGATGTCCGCCGGTCACCCACGATCACCCCCCCGGAGTGACAGAATGGAGGTCCGTGTATGTAAACACGGATCTCCTTTCTGACAGAGGGGGAAGGGATGTGATCACAGGCTTCCTGTATATGGGAGCCATGATCTCTCCCCTTCCCCAGCCAGCCCAGCCCACATACAGTTAGAACACACTGAGGGAACACAGTTAATCCTTAGAGCGCCCTCTGCAGGTTAACCCCTTCACTGCCAATGGCATTTACACAGTAATCAGTGCATTTTCATAGCACTGATCGCTGTATAAATGCCAATGGTCCCAAAAAAGTGTCAAAATCGTCTGACATGTTCGCTGCAATATCACAGTCCCGATAAAAATTGCAGATGGTCGCCATTACTAGTAAAATATAAAAAATGAATAAAAACCCCATAAATGAATAATCATTCGTAAACGCAGCAAATTTTGTGCAAACCAATCAATAAACACTGATTGTGATTTTTTTAACCAAAAATATGAGGAAGAATATAAACCGGCCAAAACCAATGGAAAAAAATTTTTTTATAATTTTTTTTTCGATATGCATTTTACCAAAAAGTAAGAAATATTTTTTTTTACAAAATTGTCGCTCTTATTTTGTTTATAGCGGTGATCAGAAATGAAGAAGATAGGATCAAATATCACCAAAAAAAGCTCTATTTGTGGGGAAAAAAAGACACAAATTTTGTTTGGGTACAACGTTGCACGACCGAGCAATTGTCCGTTAAAGAGACGCAGCGCTGAATTGCAAAAATTGCTCTGGTCCTAAACTGGGAAATCATTCCGGGCTGAACTGGTTAAAGTGGACCTTTATTTATCATTTAGAATGGCATCTCAACTAGGGTTGCCACCTCATCCCTTTAAAACCGAACACTTATTAATTACACAGGTTCTGCGGCTGATTAAGGTGGTAATTAAACTCACTTGGTGCCTTATCTGCATTAAACTAGCCTCAGAACCTGTGTAATTCATATGTGTTCGGGTTTAACCACTTCACACCCGGAAGGATTTCCCATGTTAGGACCAGAGCACTTTTTGCATTGCGGCACTGCGTCGCTTTAACTGACAATTGCGCGGTCGTGCGACTTTGTACCCAAACAAAATTTGTGTCCTTTTTTTCCCACAAATAGAGCTTTCTTTTGGTGGTTCAATAAACATACAACATTTCTTTTGGTGGTATTTGTTCACCTCTGCATCTTTTCTGATCACCGCTATAAACAAAAAAAGAGCTATCATTTTGCAAAAAAAAACAATATTTCTTACTTTTTGCTAAAATACAAATCCAAAAAAAAAACATTAAAAAACAAATGTATTCATCGGTTCTGGCCGATTTATACTCTTCCTCATGTTTTTGGTAAAACAAAAATCACAAATCTGTGTTTGTTGATTGATTTGCGCAAAAGTTGACGTGTTTACAAACCATGAGAATTCATTTATGGCGTTTTTACATTTTTTTTTTTTTTTTGTACTGGTAATGGCGATTTTTATTGGGACTTTTATATTGGGGCAGACACGTCGGACATTTTTGACACTTTTTTGGGACCAATGACATTTATACAGCAATCAGAAATTTAAATATCCACTGATTACTGTATAAATGTCATTGGCCGTGAAGAAGTTAACCTGCAGGGGGAGATCTAGGGGCTAACTGTGTTATCTAGGCATGTTCTAACTGTGAGGGGGCTGGGTTACCATGGGCATAAGAGATCTAACTGATCCCAGCGGCAGGGATCAGTAGATCTCTTACATGCCCACTGACAGTGCGGGGAACCGCCGTGTTTACATCGGCAGTTCCCCGTTCTTTCTCTCTGGCAGGTCATCACGGCTCGCCAGCAGACATCGGGTCCACCCGAGCCACGGGCACACTCCTGCAGAGTGCGGCGGTCACGAGAGCTGTGCGCGCATGAATCGCCGCTTATATACGGCAATTCACAAGACAGCGCCACAGTGCAGCAGTAAATATGTGCCACACCGTCGGTAACCGGTTATAGGGATGAGGTGACAACCCTAATCTCAACACACATACATATACAGTTGATGCCAATGCATCTGACCACATACAGACTTTTTGTGTATTCTGGTGCCCTGTGTTGCTAAAAATGCTGCAGGCGCAGTTGTTTCGCTTGCTATGAGGTGCATCGATAACCCATTCAAAATGAATTAGTTACCCTAAAGCAACACAATGCACAGAAAAGTATGTATTAATGCTATAAATGTATAAAGGGATCTCCAAATGTTATTGCACATTTCAGCTTCTGACATGGCGGTCTCCACATTGCGTGTCTGCGGCCGGGCGAAGTCTGCCGGGGCCGGCAGTCCGCCCGGCCGGGGGATCGCTTAGGAGGACGCACTCTGATCCCCCTGCGATGCCTATTAGGGCGGTGGTTTGTAGAGGCCCAGAGTTACTAGCACACCTGTGCTGGGTGGATTAATTTACTCACTTGTACTCTATTGGCCCATTTATCCATTAAGGGGCGAATCTTCCCTTTTGAGAGTCCCCATATATTCTTCCCCCATGGCGCCCATGCCGACCATACATCTCTGGTCGGATGACGCCATGATGGGGTTAGGAATCTGCGAATAAGTCAACGCTTTGAATCCCAGTGTAAGTACCCTTGCTAAGCTTGTCATTATATTTCGTAACAGATACTACAGGCAGTCCCCGAGTTACGAACATCCGAGTTGCGAATGACTCCTACTTACAAACGGGGGCAGATTTGCGAACGACTCCTACTTACGAATGGGGGCAGAGTTGCGAACGTTACGAACGGGGGCAGAGTGACGTCACTGCCGGCTTCTTGCGCTCCACGTTGGTCACGGAAACAACCGAGCAGCCATTTTGCAGTACGGGATCTCACGATGTAGTACTGTAGTACTACGTGTATTGCATGCCCCACATACAGGACTGCTTGCCCAGAATCGGAACCCGGAGATCACTGCACAGCCAGAAGCCCCTGGAACCTGTGGAGCTGGTGAGCACTGTACTCTGTACTCACTACCATTGGGAGTAAGCCCTGTAATGTACTGTACAGTACTGTACCTTCTATGATAGCAGGACTGTGTTACTGTACTGTACAATATATTCCTGTGTCCCAGCATGAGCTCACGTCATCTGCCTACTGTATATGGAGCTCCCATTCAATGAGTGTTTTTATACAGTACCATTTTTAATATTGTATACTGTACTGTACAGAAGTTGGAATGCATACTGTACTGCTTGGTCCTGAATGCAACTATACTTCTCTTTTAGCCCTGTATTTGTACTGGATCCCACGCTGCTGAGAGTCAGGGACCACCGCTGCTGCAGGCTGAGGACACACAACAAGCAAGCGTATCCAACTAATGAGCCTTATATCTTTCTGCCACAGTGAGTGTTTTTATACAGTACTGCACCTGTTTTATTAGAATTGGTAATAAATTGGCTGGCTGCTATACTTTTTTTCTTTTTCTTGTTCACTTCTAGAATGCACTCCACTCCACATTTTTTGTTTTTAAACTGCAATGACGCCTCCGAAAAACAAATCTGATGCAAGTGCTGGTGATACAGCAAAGAAAAGAAGAACCATCACCATGGAAAATAAAGTGGAAATATTAAAGAGATCAGAGAAAGGTGAAACCCCATCATCCATTGGCAGAGCATTAGGCTACAATCGGTCAACAATTGCAACAATTATAAAATATAAAATTAGAATAATGGAGCATGTGAAAGGCCATACCCCAATGCATTCTACCATTATTACCAAGCAACGCAGTGGTTTAATTGTCGAGATGGAAAGGCTGCTGACAATTTGGATAGAAGACCAAAATCAGCGTAATATGCCCATCAGTCTTTCTTTAGTTCAAGAAAAGGCTCGAAGCCTTTTCACAGATTTAAAAGCTGCCCATCCAGCAAGCGATGATGATTGCAATGAAGAATTTGTTGCAAGTAGGGGTTGGTTCAATCGCTTTAAAGAAAGAGCTAATTTGCATAACATGAGTTCAAGGTGAAGCAGCAAGTGTGGATGCAAGTGCTGCAAATGATTTCCCCAAGATATTGGAAGGTATTATTAATGATGAAGGTTATTTGCCAGAACAAATTTTTAATGTAGACGAAACTGGCTTGTTTTGGAAAAAAATGCCAGACAGGACCTACATTTCAAAAGATGAAAAATGTGCACCAGGGCATAAGGCATCAAAGGACAGGCTGACTATATTACTTGGGGGTAATGCATCTGGGGATTTAAAGCTCAAGCCTTTGCTAGTGCATCACTTCTTAAATCCCAGGGCACTACGTAATGTCACTAAGGAATCTCTTCCTGTTATTTGGAGGGCAAATACAAAAGCTTGGGTTACAGTTACAGTCTTTGAAGACTGGTTTAAGAACCCTTTTGTTCCTGCTGTTGAACGTTATTGCTTGAGGGAAAACATTCCCTTCAAAATTCTTCTTCTCCTTGACAATGCCCCTGGACATCCAAATACTTTAGCTGACATGCACCCTAATGTAAAGGTGGAATTTCCACCCCCCAACACCACATCATTGCTTCAACCGATGGATCAAGGAGTCATAGCCTCCTTTAAGGCCTATTATTTACGGAGGACATTTTCACAAGCTGTCAGGGCTACCCAAAATAATGCAATGACCCTAAGAGAGTTCTGGAATAATTATAACATTTATGATGCCATTAAAAATATTGCTGATGCTTGGGATGAGGTGAAAGAAACAAATATGAGAGGAGTTTGGAACAAAATGTGCCCCCAATTTACACAAGAATTTCTTTGGTTTACAGATGAAGAAATCGCCAAAACCAGGCAAGCAGTGGTTGCCATTGGTAATCAACTGCAGTTGGACATCAGTGAAAATGATATCATCGAGTTACTCGACTCCCATGGCAACAAACTAACCAATGAAGACCTTATCGAACTAGAGCAGCAGATGACAGCATTTAGGGAAGAAAACCAGGACCCAGAAACTCCAAAATTGAAAACGTTTTGTACAAAACAGTTATCTGATGCTTTTCATCTCATTGAAGCAGGAATGACAAAGTTAGAGGAGCAAGATCCTGATACAGAGAGGTTTACCAAAGTTTACCGTACAATTTCTGAAGGCCTGAGATGCTACAGGGCTATTTATGATGATATAAAGAAAAGCGATGTGCAAACATCCCTTGATGCCTACTTCAAGAAAGTGACTCCAGCAGCTGAGTCAGATTCTGACTCTATAATAGCAGTCCCATCCTCTTCAACAAGCCCATCATCCTCTACCATCATTGTTTAAGGTTGTACTGTACAGTGTTTGAAAATGTTTAAGTATTTACCTGTACCTGTATCTGCAGCTACATGCACAGTTAAACATAAATAATGTTAAAGCAAACACCTGTCTAAGTTGTATTTATTTATTAGTTTTGGCTACTACAGTACTGTATGGTGTGGGGTTAGAGAGCCAGTGTGAGGTTTTTAGTGCTGTCTGTATGCTCATTTGATGTATTTAATCTCACTTCCCATCTCTGTGGCAACAGGAAGTAAGAGTTACACTTAAAAAAGGAAATGTTCCGACTTACAAACAAATTCGACTTAAGAACAAACCTTCAGTCCCTAACCCGTTCGTAACCCGGGGACCGCCTGTATCTGATTCCCTGTTGGGTTAACCCCCTAAGGGAACTATATATATAATTTTTTTTTAAAAACCCCTCTTTATACATTCTTTTCTCATACAGTTATTTGTTCATTTACTACGTTTGGGTCCCCGGATGTTTCCATTTCTGCTGCTTTGCAGACCGTCTTCCATCTCTATTGCGATCCTTGAGAGGGCTCAGCTTCTAGGCCGCCATCCTTCCAAGGGTTATGTATATAGGTGCCTCAACTTCGTTCACCCCCAATCTAACAACTACAATCCTATACATTCTGGGGCTGCCTGGGAGTCCGGAGAGTCTAGACCAGAGACACTAACGATACCAAAGTTGTTCTGTAAGTGATTGATGTGCATATCTACCTTTCCTCTCTTAAGGTTGCTGTGATGCAATGTAACATATTTTTTGTTATCAGTACCCTGTTGTTAATTATCCTATAGCCTTGCATGCACAGGTTTCTGTGCTATTTAATATGTAGTATTTTATGCCCCTTTATAGAATTTATTGTATCTATACTGTGCTTAATTTGCTCTTATATTGAATTATGTATTCATGACTGATATATTGTATACCCATAGATTATACAGTGCACATGCTCCATGTCCCCTGAGGAAGGAATTCAATTTTCCGAAACATGTCGGGACCTCATGGCAATATGGTTGCTAGTGTGACTATGCTCTGCTTTTACTGAATTGATGTGTACATACTATGTACTATACAACTTTGCATTTCTACGTTTATTGTGTACCCTTGTTTTTAATTATTATTAATAAAACATTGATTCATTTTATACTTTGCTACTTGATTCTACTTAGGGAGCCTTTGCCCTTAAAATCGCAGGGGTAACTCTGTGTTGCTGGTTAGTTTTTTTAGGGATGTGGCACTAGGCTCTTACTCCCCTTGCCCAATTTACCCCAATTGGGTTTACTCTACATTCGCAGTGGCCCATCTTTCACTACATTTCAGTGAGTAGGCAATTCAAATTATGTTGTTAGAATTGGTTTTCTGATTTACTGAAGTGTCATTTTAGTTTGGACAATATTATGCAGTAAGAAAAGTGTGACCTTTTTTCATGCTGTGTGACACTAAAGATTAGATCATCTAACACAGAGGAGAAATAGAGGTGTTAGTTCTAGCACTTAATTAATCATAGCCTTTCAATTTCTAACTGGTAAAAGTAAGTGACAATTGACATATGCTTGATGAAAAATACAGTTATGCTTTATATTGGCTTTCATATATGTAAAATACAAAGGTCCCTTTCACACTGATGTGGTGTGGTTTGACCACGGGTGTGCCCACGGGTTTGGTGCAGGTTTGCTGCACTTCCCATTGACTTCTATATTGTCCTGTGGTTTTGCTGCACTTTTTGAAAGTGCACCAAATGGCCTGCATGCAGAAGTTTTGGTGTGCTTTCAGAAAGAACACAAAACCGAGGTACATAATAGAAGTCAATGGGAAAGCACAGCATACCTGATCAAACCCATGGGTACACTTCACTGCACCGGCAGTGTGGTCAAACTACAACACATCAGTGTGAAAGGGGCCTTAGGGCCAATTCACACCACAATTTTAGTATTCTGGATATGTTTCTGCATGTAAGTTTTCCCAGCGTGTTTTTTTATGTTTTTTCCCCCTCTTTTCCTCTTCATCTCAATTCAGGACATGTATGCACGGTGCGTTTTTTATGCATTTTGCTGCATTCCGGATATGTTCCATACAGAAAAAAATTAATGTAGCAATCATGGCATATGCAGGAGAGCCTCTACTTTAAATATAGTATTGACAGGTTGTATGCAGCCTGGGCTTGTTTAATACAGTATCTCACAAAAGTGAGTACACTCCTCAGATTTTTGTAAATATTTTATTATATCTTTTCATGTGACAACACTGAAGAAATGACACTTTGCTACAATGTAAAGTAATGAGTGTACAGCTTGTATAACAGTGTAAATTTTCGGTCCCCTCAAAATAACTCAACGCACAGCCATTAATGTCTAAACCGCTGGCAACAAAAGTGAGTACACCTCTAAGTGAAGATGTCCAAATTGGGCCCGATTACCCATTTTCTCTCCCCGGTGTCATGTGACTCGTTAGTGTTACAAGGTCTCAGGTGTGAATGGGGAGCAGGTGTGTTAAACTTGGTGTTATCGCTCTGGTCACTGGAAGTTCAACATGGCACCTCATGGCAAAGAACTCTCTGAGGATCTGAAAAAAAGAATTATTGCTCCACATAAAGATGGCCTAGGCTATAAGAAGATTGCCAAGAGCCTGAAACTGGGCTGCAGCATGTTGGCCAAAACCATACAGCGGTTTAACAGGACAGGTTCCACTCATAACAGGCCTCGCCATGGTCGACCAAAGAAGTTGAGTGCACATGCTTAGCATCATATCCAGAGGTTGTCTTTGGGAAATAGACATATGAGTGCTTCCAGCATTGCAGCAGATTGGTCTGCATGGCTGTCATCCCAGAAGGAAGCCTCTTCTAAAGATGATGCACAAGGAAGCCCGCAAACAGTTTTCTGAAGACAAGCAGACTAAGGACATGGATTACTGGAACGATGTTCTGTGGTCTGATGAGACAAAGATAAACTTATTTAGTTCATGTGGTGTCAAGCGTGTGTGGCAGCAACCAAGTGAGGAGTACAAAGACAAGTGTGTCTTGCCTACAGTCAAGCAAGGTGGTGGGAGTGTCTGGGCCTACATGAGTGCTGTCGGCACTGGGGAGCTACAGTTCATTGAGGGAACCATGAATGTCAACATGTACTGTGACATAATGAAGCAGAGCATAATCCCCTCAACACTCATTACTTTACATTGTAACAAAGTGTCATTTGTTCAGTGTTGTCACATGAAAAGATATAATAAAATATTTACAAAAATGTGAGAGGTGTACTGCCTTTTGTAGCTCGGATAGTTTTCTTCCTCCTGCAGCTGGGGACTGTACCTGGCAGTAGTGTTGGAGGTGACGATACCCTGAATTATAAATAGTCAGGCTCTCACCAACTACTAGAAGTTTTACTACCAGTCCTTGGGGGGACTTCCAGGAAGGTCTCTTGTCTCCTGTGGTCTGCCCTAGGGAGGACACTTGATGTCTATCTGGGCCTTCCAGGCCTGCTGCCTGGCGAGGACTACTGATAAGAGAAGGGCCTGTCTCCATGGGTCTGAAGTTTGATGCTGCAACTTTAGAGGGTGACTCCAGGAAGACTAAAGCTAAGGATGGCAATTAGGAGCATCCTGCAGCTCCACTGTGGTGAGGGCTGGGCAAAAGCTGCTTCCAGCAAATCCCACAGGAAGCCTGAAATGCCCGCTTTACAATCAAATGTTGCTGGTCTCAGCTAAAAGGCTCACAACAAAATATTGTAGACCTTGGCTTATTGTTGGTCTTGGCTTAAAGGCTCAGAATCCAAAATATCCCGTTTTTGGCTTAAATCATATTTCCACTTTTGCAATCAAAGTTGAGAAAATTGCACTATATGTTTTTGTTTATAATAACTTATATATCTGCAAAAAATATTATATAATTAACATTGTTGTAAAGGTGTTTGCAATCTTAAGTTTGGTTCAACACCTGTGCATTGCATTGCATTAACATGTCTTTTACCATGTGTTATCACTACACAGTGTATATGTGCATTGTGGTGCCATACACTTATTGTTTCCCACCAAAATAAAAACTAACAACGATACAAAATATAGCACTGTATATCAATCCAAAACCCCCTATCAATAAATACGGGATATAAGTGAAAAAACCCCAAAAATGAAAATATATATACAGAATGTAGATAAAGCATAAATATGAACAATAGTAATATGTGCCACCCCTCAATTGTGTGTAGAAATAATCATATAAATGCATATGAAAGAACCAATCAGTGTCCAATTAAAATGTGTTAAGCAGTCCACACTTAATATAAACCCAAACTCTTTAATCCACATCCACCAATGTGTAATTGCCTCACGCCACTTTATGATGAAGCCACTGTATATAACCACTATCTTCACCTGGTGCTTATGGGGGCTCTCACCTCAGTATATGGGCCCCTAAATTACAGGAGGTCTATACTGCCAATGCCCCCTAAGTGGTTAAACATACTTTGCCACCTCCTTATTTCATATCACAGCTTGGACCCAAGAGACAAAAAGAAAGCTCATAGTGCACACAGTGGAATACTTTATTTAAAAACGCTCAAAAGTACACAGAACACACACAACAAACACCTCTGATGAAGTCCTTTAGGATGTAATGCAAAAGGCATATTTTCTGGATGAGGTCATCATGCTAAGCAGAGGAGAGCCAAGTATCGGAATTCATTTCTGTCAGGTGATTCAGTGAGCGGCTAAGTACATCTCTGGGATGTGGTTACCGATTCAGATGGAATAATATAAACTGGTTTTACCCATTTTAGGTTAATGCCCTGGGTACTTTTGAGTGGTTTTTAATAAAGTATTCTTCGGTGAGCACTATTAGCTTTCTTTTGGGTCAGAGCTTTGATATAAAGAATGACAATGGCAAAGGATGTTTAACCCCTTAGGGGACATTGGTATTATAGACCTCCGGTAATTCAAGGGATCCATCTGACGAGGTGAGCACACATCTATAAGTACTGGGTAAAGATAGTGGCAAATTATATACAGGGGATCCATCATGAAAGTAGCATAAAGCAATTACACATTATGGACAAGGATTGAAGAGTTTGAGTTTATATTAAGTAAGGACTTTTATATTGTTCACATTTATGTTTTATATACATTCTGTATATATTTTTGAATTACAATTTAAAGTGGAGTTCCATCCACATTTTTAACTCCTCACCACTATGCAGCACTAATGTGCATCCTTAAAATGAATTGGCAATTTATTATTTTTTTCTGTTCACTTACCTGATTTATGCCTATATCTAATTTCACTTCCTCCTCTAAGGGTCGTGGCCCCGTACGTCATTTCCGGGTTTGCATTGGCTCCTGGGAGATATTGGTCAGCTTGACATGGCACTGCTCCCGTAACAATTAACACTGGCATCTATGGAAAATCTTTGTCAGCTTGACATGACACTGCTCCAGACCAAGATTTTCCATAGAAACCAATGTTAAATGTTACTGGAGCCGTGCCATGTCAAGCTGACCAAGGTTACAACACACTGCACATGCGCAAGATCGGCAGGTGCATGCTGGATAGCCAGCATTCACGGAATCAAGGAAGAAGGACACTGCGGCTTCAGATGCCCGCACTGGAGATGGCCTCGCTGTGCAGGAACTTCACAAAGTAAGAAAACAATGCTGCCCAAATAGAAAACGGGGCATAGTTTACTGCATACCGTTGTCACATTGCACGAGGCATGAGTGTTCTAGGGGTATTTTTATCTTAAAAGTCATATTTCGGTAAGAACTATGCTTTGAGGTCCATGAACTGTGAAAACATTTATTATATACATTTATTGTTAAAATAAGTGTGGAACCAGCCCTAAGATCACATACACCTTTAACCACTTGCCAACCGCCCCCCGCAGCGTGACGGCGGCAAGTTGGCTCCTTATCGCAAAACGCCGTCACAGGACGGCGGCCGCAATAACTAGTATTGTGAGCGCGCACGCCGCCGGAGGAGTGCTCGCGCGCTCACTGTGTTCGGGGGGAGGCCAGGGAGCGGGTAGGGCGGACTCGATCTCCGCCGGCTACCCGCGTTGGCGCCCCCCCCCCCGTAGTGAGAGAATGGAGGTCTGTGTAAGTAAACATGGATCTCCGTTCTCATAGAGGGGGAAGGGGGCGGCGATCACAGGTTTCCTGTATATGGAAGCCGTGATCACCCCCTTCCCCCAGCCAGGGCAGCCCACATACAGTTAGAACACTCCCAGGGAACACAGTTAACCCTTAGAGTGCCCCCTACAGTTTAACCCCTTCACTGCCAATGGCATTTACACAGTAATCAGTGCATTTTATAGCACTGATCACTGTATAAATGCCAATGGTCCAAAAAAAAGTGTCAAAATGGTCCGACATGTCCGCTGCAATATCGCAGTACCGCTAAAAATCGCAGATCACCGCCATTACTAGTAAAAAATAAAAAAAAAATAAAAACCCCAGAAATGAATTCTCATCATTCATAAACGCGGCAACTTTTGCGCAAACCAATCAATAAACACAGATTGCGTTTTTTTAACCAAAAATATGAGGAAGAATATAAATCGGCCAAAACTGATGAAAAAAAAATGTTTTTTTATATATTTTTTTTTTGGATCTGTATTTTAGCAAAAAATACCACCAAAAGAAAGCTCTATTTGTGGGTAAAAAAGGACACAAATTTTGTTTGGGTACAACGTTGCACGACCGCGCAATTGTCAGTTAAAGCGACGCAGTGCCGAACCACAAAAAGTGCTCTGGTCCTAAATTGGGAAATCCTTCCAGGGCTGAAGTGGTTAACAAATACCCAGAAAGTGCATTCCCCTTCGCAGCAATATTGGTATATAATACTTACTGCAGATCATCAAAATTTCTCTTTATTTTCTTATTACAGGAACTTATAGAGCAACGACAATGTATGCTGTGTTTTACATGTATATTGTACATGCACATCAGTCTCTGCCCTCAAGAGCTTACAATCTAAGGTCCCTAACTCACATTCATGCATACACATACTAGGGCCAATTTTAGACAGGATCCAATCAACCTACCAGCATGTCCTTGGAGTGTGGGAGGAAACCCATGCAGGCACAGGGAGAACCTGCAAACTGCGGACAGGTAGTGCCATGGTTGGGATTTGACCCAACAACCCTACTGCTACCAGGCAGAGGTGCTAACCACTTAGCCACAGTGGTGTCAGCTGGTCCTCTTTATAAACATAAACTACCACTGTTTATAACAATTAAACAAGTAGCAAAAAGTTAAACAATTCTTTGTTTCAACTGTTTATTAATTTCAGTATATTTTTTTTTTATTAAAGCTGAAGTTTAGTTAGAAAAAAATTACTCTCTTCAGCTTCATTTACATCAATGTGCAGGCTGCTGGGTTCTGTAAAAAAAATAACTGGAGGGCTGTCCTGTACTCTTCCTAATACTAAATTTCTGGAGCTGCCAGGGTTAACAGTTTTGAGTCTCTGGGCTCAGCTGCATTACAGATGATTTGACAGGGAAATGCCTGTCCCTCCATTGACAAAAGTTCTTTCATTGATTGCACTGCATGTAACAGGATCTGTGAATGGGGGAGAATCTGATCAGTCACAGGATTCTCTCTTTCATTCACAGATCCTGTTACAGGCAGTGCAATAAGTGAAAAACCTTTTCTCAATGGAGGAGAGGTCAAAAGGGGGCGTGCCCCCATCAATTTATATTTAGTATAACAAACCAGTATAGAGATATTAGTACCAAACCCTCAACACATAGATGAATCTCTAATATCTGCGCCTTGTAGCAATACTCACTAAAATGTTACAACTATCTGCTACTGTAATAAGATACAATCACACAGAACATAAGTCAAATCATTCAGAACAAACTGAATGAAAATTAACATATGCAGTAGCGCTCATACAAACAGAAAAAAAGTCCACAATGTGAAGTTCTTCGCATAAATTGTCACAAGTCCATAATCAGAGTGCTGTTAGAATGATCAGCTGATTTATAGAATGAAACAACAATCCACCTCGTGCGTAAGTAAAAGAAAGTGATTCCCTTCACCCATAGATGGACTCTTACCAATGGTATATGCCTGCCACTCTCGTGCACAGGCTAAATCGCTTCTTGTGCTCTCAATGCACTTCTCCAATTTAGATATCTGATCCTCTCCGTTGTTATCCTGTTTTCCTCATGAAGTCATGAATCGGAAAAAAAAGATATAGAGCCGCAATAGCGTGATAACGTTTTCACTAGTTTATTATAACACTTTAAAACCATAAAATGAAATACTGAAGAACTACCACTAGGGGTCACAGCCCCTTAGGTAATCCCCTTACCAGCAGCTTGAAATGAGACAGCTTCAAAGAGATCCTAAGATCTGAGTCAGACGTCGGCTGATTCCGGAGCCTTTTGCAGACACCGCTCCCCACTTGCCACTTTTTGTCCCGACCAGCAGGGCATAACAGACAACCAGGGGTGCCTCCGTCCTGTCCTTGTGGTCACCACCGCACAGCCACAGCCTCAGGCGCGTTTCGTTTATCCAGACTTCTACCTGTGAGTCGCACTCACAGGTAGAAGTCTGGATAGACGAAACGCGCCTGAGTCGCACTCACAGGTAGAAGTCTGGATAGACGAAACGCGCCTGAGGCTGTGGCTGTGCGGTGGTGACCACAAGGACAGGACGGAGGCACCCCTGGTTGTCTGTTATGCCCTGCTGGTCGGGACAAAAAGTGGCAAGTGGGGAGCGGTGTCTGCAAAAGGCTCCGGAATCAGCCGACGTCTGACTCAGATCTTAGGATCTCTTTGAAGCTGTCTCATTTCAAGCTGCTGGTAAGGGGATTACCTAAGGGGCTGTGACCCCTAGTGGTAGTTCTTCAGTATTTCATTTTATGGTTTTAAAGTGTTATAATAAACTAGTGAAAACGTTATCACGCTATTGCGGCTCTATATCTTTTTCTCCGATTCATGACTTCATGAGGAAAACAGGATAACAACGGAGAGGATCAGATATCTAAATTGGAGAAGTGCATTGAGAGCACAAGAAGCAATTTAGCCTGTGCACGAGAGTGGCAGGCATATACCATTGGTAAGAGTCCATCTATGGGTGAAGGGAATCACTTTCTTTTACTTACGCACGAGGTGGATTGTTGTTTCATTCTATAAATCAGCTGATCATTCTAACAGCACTCTGATTATGGACTTGTGACAATTTATGCGAAGAACTTCACATTGTGGACTTTTTTCTGTTTGTATGAGCGCTACTGCATATGTTAATTTTCATTCAGTTTGTTCTGAATGATTTGACTTATGTTCTGTGTGAATTTATATTTAGTGCTGCTAAGCCCAGAACCCCAAAGCTGCAAACCAGAGCCAGAAGTTCAGCAGCAGGAAGAGGACAGGGCAGCCTTGCAGTGAAGATTTCTACAGAATCCAGTAGCCTGCAAATTGTAGGACATACTTCATCCCAGGTAACTATAGCTGTAGAGAAAAAATGTTTTGAGCTGAGCTTCTGCTTTAAAGTGGACCTTTATTTATCATTTAGAATGTCATCTCAACACATACATATACAGTAAATGTCAATGCATCTAACTACATGCAGACTTTTTCATGTATTCTGGTGCCCTGTGTTGCTAAAAATGCTGCAGGCGCAGTTGTTTGTCGTGCTATGAGGTGCATCGACAACCCATTCAAAATAAATAGCTACCCTAAGAGCCCATTCACACAGGGGCGACTTGCGATCCGACTTGAGTTGCCTCAAGTCGCTTGACATTTGAAATCCCATTGAAATGAATGGGAGCCGTCTTAATATACACGACTGAAGTCGCTCCGACTTCAAGGCGACTTCTGAAAAGGTTCTTGTACTACTTCTAGGCGACTTCTATCCGACTTGTGCCCATAGAATTCAATAGAAGTCGCCTCCAAGTCGGATCCCCATCTATATGGAAGCGACTTCACAGTTAAAAAGAATAGAATTTATTTTTAGGCAGCCCCCTCCCTCTCTTCTCTGATTGGTCAAGGCAAAGTCGCCTGGCTAAAGTCGTGTTGTAAAGTCGCCTGAGGTCCTTTAAGTCGCGCTGGAAGTCGCGCTGAAAGTCGCGCTTAAATCACCTAGCGAAGTCGCGCTGAAGTCGGGTCGCCCCTGTGTGAATGCAGCCTAAAGCAGCACACCTTAATGCACAGAAAGTATGTATTAATGCATAAAAATATGTAAAGGGATCTCCAAATGTTATTGTACATTTCAGTGAGTAGGCAATTCAAATTATGTTGTTAGAACTGGTTTTCTGATTTACTGAAGTGTCATTTTAGTTTGGACAATATTATGCAGTAAGAAAAGTGTGACCCTTATTCATGCTGTGTGACAATAAAGATTAGATCATCTAACACAACCTGATTTAAATATCATGCAATGGAGAAATAGAGGTGTTCGTTC
Organism: Glandirana rugosa; assembly: GCA_018402905.1. Lineage (NCBI taxonomy): Eukaryota > Metazoa > Chordata > Amphibia > Anura > Ranidae > Glandirana > Glandirana rugosa. Next base: position 86,440 of record BLSH010331581.1, on the reverse strand, counting down.
TAGCACTTAATTAATCATAGCCTTTCAATTTCTAACTGGTAGAACTAAGTGACAATTGCCATATGTTTGCCAAAAAATACAGTTATGCTTTATATTGGCTTTCATATATGTAAAATACTTAAGCCCCTTTCACACTGATGTGGTGAGGTTTGACTGCGGGTGTACCCATGGGTGTTTTGCAGGTTAGCTGCACCTCCCATTGCCTTCTATATTGTCCTGTGGTTTTGGTGCACTTTTTGAAAGCACGCCAAATGTCCTGCATGCAGGAGTTTTGGTGTGCGATCAGAAAGAACACAAAACTGAGGGACATAATAGAAGTCAATGCGAAAGCACAGCATACCTGTACCAAGCCTGCGGGTACACTTCACTGTGCCTGCAGTGCGGTCAAACTACAACAAATCAGTGTGAAAGGGGCCTTAGGGCCAATTCGCACCACAATTTTAGCATTTTGGATGTAAGTTTTTTTTTTTTTCCCCCTCTTTTCTTCTTCGTCTCAATTCAGGGCATGTATGTACTGGTGCATTTTTCATGTGTTCTAGATGTGTTCCATACAGAAAAATTTGATAATGTTCCACTTTTGTTGACTGCACTGGAACGCACTGTGCTGGTGTGAACTAGGGCTATTGGAATACATGGAAAACGCTGTGTATGTGCTTTTGATGCAGGATTACACTTTTTGCGGACCAGTGACATTATTACATTGATCAGTGCTATAAAATGCATTGATCAATGTAAAAATGACACTGGCAGGGTAGGGGTTAACACTAGGGGGAGATCATGGGGTTAAGTGTGTTCCCTCAGCGTGTTCTAACTGTAGGGGGGGTGGGCTGCCAGGGACATGACAGATCTCACTGTTCCCGATGACTGGGAATGGTAGATCTGTGACATGTACCCTGTCAGAACCGGGATCCGCCGTGTTTACATTGGCAGATCACGACCGGCCCTACCATGTGTCCAGGTGGGACTATGGGACCCTAGCGGAAATTTCAGAGGAGCGGCACCCTGACGACAGTGGCGGAACTCCCGCCCGCCCCGCTCCGCTGCGCTCCTCTCCTTATTTTACTGTGGGGAAGGGGAACCGCTGCTTATCCTACTGTGAGAACGGCCCGGCATCGCTGCTGTTAGAGGTAATGGCAGAGCACTCTCTGCCATACCTGCACAGTGGACTGCACAACGCCAACCCATTCTCCCTGCAGCTCCCCCGTTGCTGCTGACGGATGCCAGTTCAGGACCGGAGAAAGTCAGCTGACCAACTGAGCCACCAGTGGGAAGGGGGAGGAGCTGTCTGCTAGGCACGGAGACACCATGATGGGAGAGGGATCGCTGGAGGCATGGCTGCACTGAGAGCAGGTAAGTGCCAGTGCCACAGATCCCATCTCTGCCACCCCTACCTGTGTCTTACCCCCCCACCACCCCTACCTGTGTCAATCCCCCACCACCCCTGCCTGTGTCTAATCCCCCACCACCCTGCCTTTGTCTAACCCCCCCACAACTCCTGCCTGTGTCTAAACACCCCCCACAACCCCTGCCTGTGTCTAGCACCCCCACCACCCCTGCCTGTGTCTAAACACCCCTCCCAGCCCTGCCTGTATCTAAAACCCCCACCACCCCTGCCTGTGTCTAACACCCCCACCAACCCTGCCTGTGTCTAAACACCCCCCACCACACCTGCCTGTGTCTAAACACCCCCCACCACCCCTGCCTGTGT
>BLSH010331581.1:73359-84125 GCA_018402905.1 Glandirana rugosa | reverse complement strand
ATATCTTTATGGGATACCACCCCCTACCATCCATGCCTGAACCCCCCAACCACCACCGCTGCCTCTGTCTGAACCCCCCACCATCACTGCCTCGGACTGAACCCCCCCCACCACCATTGTTGCATGTAAATCTGACTTCCTGATAAATTAAATTTTAGTTTTAATTGTCATTATATAAAATAATGGATGTGGGACCTTTTGGTGGGCGTGATTTTTTTTATTGGGGCGGTCGGGGGGGGCAGCATTTATTTCTTGGACCCAGGCAGCACAATGTCTTGGGCCAGCCCTTTGGCAGATCCCTGTCCTGTCTCTGCACAGAGTGATCGCGGGTTGCTGGCGGACATCGTACCGTACCGCAATCCTACATGCACGGACCGACGTACAGGTACATCGGTTTGCACAGGAGTGCCGACCTGCCGCAGTAAATGTACTTGAGCAGGTCGGCAAGTGGTTAAAAACCTACTCATATGCATCTGATGTGAACTAGCCCATAGGGTATTTCTATATGGAACAATAAATACTACAAACTTCCAAAAAGGTAAGGTTTAAATGACCTTAGTCCCCATTATCATTTTTCTTCAAAATGTTAACATTCTGATGACAAATGTAAAGTGCTTTGACATCTCTTTGGATCTTTCTTCTTTTTGTAGTACTACAACCTTAAATAAAATAGATTTAATTGGGAAAAGTTAATTAAAAAAGCAGATATATGTTGGTTGCATTAGTATTCATCCCACTGAGTAAACATTTGGTAGATCAACCTTTGGCTGAATTTACAGCTGCAACAATGTACCAGTGCTGTACATTTGGATCCTGATATTTTTTGCCCACTGTTCTTAGCAAAATTGCTCTAGTTCTGTGATGCTGGATAGGAACCGTTGTTGAATTGAATGTACCAGTCTTGTTGCTGTGGCCACAGATTCTTTATTGGTTTTGTAAAATGTGTTCTGTTTGGGGTGCCTTGATAATAATAAAGTACAACTGGATCATAAAATAAGGGTTGGGTTTATTTACAAAAAGGGATATACATAAATTCTAATTACAAGGGACATTAAGGATGGGGTAAAGTGAGGTGGTAGGGAGATGGAGATGGGAGAGGGGTCTTCTCTTCAAATGAACACAGTCATTCTCACCAAAACCATACACACTCAGGGCTCTGTTCTGTTTGAACCTTTCTGATTTGCCAGTCTGCAGCTAATCATAACCTTTATCAATCATTGAGGAAATCTTGCACATGAGGTCATAAATGTTCTGTCTCAAGCTCTAAGCAAAGTTTTTGCCCAGATGATTACTCAGGAGAAGAGTACAATCATTGTGCGTCTGCTCTCAAAAAGCAGGCTGCCATCCTTGAACAGGTGTAGGCACTGTGGCTAAAGCCTAGTGCAGACTTCTAGCTTTTTTTTTGTTCAACCCAAAAGCTTGAACTAAAAAAACCCTGACAGCTCAGAAGGAGCAGATTGTACCGCAATCTCCCCCCCCCCCCCGCGGTACTATTGTGTTGTGACAGGGGAACTGCCCCTCTGCCAGAATAGTCCGGTCAGCGATCTCAGCCATTGGCTGATCGGGAGCCGATCTGCAGACCTTTTTTCAGTCATGCCCCTTTGACAGAAGCCGACTTCTGTTGGACCGGCTGCAGTACACACCGGCTCAACAAGGGGGATGATGGGGTGGAACTCCAGACGGGTGGTTAATATATTTCACCAATATACAAAATGTGAATGGAGTGTTAGAACTTGGGAGTGAAGGTATTTTATATCTGAGTACCCAACTACCGAAAGTAGAAGTGTCTTGGTGGCCCCATGTTCAATATAACTTAATATTATTCAATAAATTTGGGTAGGGGAGACTATCCAGATTTAGGTGCAGGTATATTCATTCCAATAGAACCAAGTGATTCTGAATTTGGACTCTGTGCCTTTTAGGGAACAGGTGAGATCTTCTATACATTTATGTCTCCTTCCAAGTTCTTTTACAGAAGTACAAAAGGGAATAGTTTAAGACACAGCTGTTGCCCATTGAAACTGCATGTAGCAAATGAGAAGTATATCAAGCTAACTTGCTTTCAAAATCTAAAGATGTCCAAAATTGGTAGTATAACTGGCAGAAACCACTGGGACTCATGAACACCCAGCTACAGTCCAGATATGTCTTATAAAAAGTGGTTTTCGTGGGCCAAAAAGCCATTCCTTCAGGGTGGAAATAAGCCAAACAATTCCCCTACGCACTAATATACTGGGACTGAGTTGCAGATAACTGGAATCAGGTTCTCTGGATTGATGAGTCAAAATTGATATGAAATCAACCATGGACATAGGTTAATGTCTGCAAGTAACAGTGAAACATGATTGATTAAAATGTAGCGCCACCCACAATGAAGATTAGTCATTTTGGGTTCTCTGCCTCAACCCCAAGAACAACCTCGGCCCCTCTGGCACACCTGGTTAAATTTAGAAACCTCTGCAACCCCAGGTATATACACAGTTAGAAAATACACACACACACGCGTATAGTGATAGGTAAATTGATGTATTGAAACCACTTAAAAGGAAAGCAATCTGAGATAACATAGGCTCACACAAGTAAATTAAATCACAATCACCTATACAAAATGAAAAGTATACCCAGGTAAAGTATAATTAGTTCTTTGACTTTAATTGAATTAATAAAGAAAATGACAATAAGTAATGGGAGCAAACCTTAAGAGCAATATAACGTTTTTTAAATTACATTATCTTGAAAAATCTTTGATTCCCAGATTTTGGAAACAGAGTACTTGCCCTTCTCTTGCTGATTGCAAAAAAGAGGTAGATGCCATCATGGAGGCAGAACACTGGGTCCACACAGTCAGAGATCAACAGGACAAATTTAGAGATGCATGGATGGGTTGGTTATACTATTCTCATGAGATTTCGGATACCTGAGTACATACCTACATGACGAGTGACAGCCCTGGTTAGTATATTTCTCTAGACTAGCTGTTTTACTACATTCTTGTACATGTCTCCCCGGAACTGAATTTTCGCCTTTTTGTTTTTGTTTTTTGCTCGCTTTTAGTTTCTGCTATCATTCATCACAGGGGTGTGCAGTGTCATATGTGACCTGTATTGCTTTAATTTGCATAATGGTTGTTCAATGGATCTCTGTATTGTTTGGTTTATTTCACTAAACTTTTGTAATGTTCTATTTGATATAAGCAGTCCTGTGGACGCTAAGACAGACTTATCACTAAGTTACTTGTAGCGCTACCCCTGTAGGAGCTGCTTAGTATGTTCAGTCCGTTACTCTGCCTCTCAACCCCATAACAACCTCAGTCCCCTCTGGCACACCTGGCTTAACTTGTCTTGCAAAGTTATTGTGACTTAACACTTTAACAGTAATAGAGACCACACCAAGTTGTACGTTTAAGATCTTTACTTATATGAGTTAAACGTGTGAGTTTTGAGGAAGGAACTCATGCTTCAAAGGCAACAACAACAGTTCGGCTTACAATAAAGAATCTCAAAGTTTCTCACCTGATCAAAAGTATAACATCAGGTAATGAAGGAATAAGTGAATAAAGGAATTCACCACTCCGACGGGTTCTTTAGTAACAACATCAAATATACTCAGTCAATTCTCCAATTGAGTTTAAGCAAATACCTTGCAGTCAAAGGAGACTTAGTAAATAAGACGTATTCACGTACAATGAGTAGCTATGGACCAACGAATCTTCTATATTTATGTAAGAATATAGCTATGCGACTCCCAGATATATTGATACCACTCAATGCAATGCGGTCAAAGTTAATATAACTCTATAGCAACTCAGTTATATATTCATACATACACAATCAACAGTAATAATTATCTGACTAAATCCTCCTGCTCTGATTCAGAGAGTTCCTTTGGAGGATAGTATATATCTATACTTTAGGTTTGGTCAAGTGAGAAATAATAGCTGCAGTGATAGCAATCTTCTGCCGGCTTAAGTTAACTTGGAGGTCAGGTAGCTGAACTTGCTGTATCCACTAATCCCTTGGTTAAGGCACAAAGAGGTCAAACTTTACTGAATTAAACAAGGCCTTTATTGTGATCACTGACTTCCGGATAGACTGACAACTAATGGCAAGTCTGTGCACTTAATTATTGTAATCCACTGTGTGAGCTAGGCCTGTCTTTAAAGAAGGACTGTAGAGAGACAAATAGGTACACTAATGAATAGGTTTGCGCCTGCTCACCACACCGATCAGATGACTACAGACCATGGTCTGGCTGCTCCAATGATGCTGATGGCGCTGGAACTGATGATGTCTGCTTGCTCTTGGGAAAATGGCCTCCACTGCACTGCTTGCAGGCTCTCTCTCTCTTCAATCGATGTGACTGCTGTTGTGACTGCTGCTGCTCTGGGATGGACTCAGATGTCTGTAAGCTGGCTCTGCAGAACACTCACTGGAACACTGTAGCACCGCAGCTGGCTGGGACACTGTAGAAATTCAGCTAGCTGGATCATTGGATGTAGGCCTTAGGCTGCAGCCCCACTGTGAAGGACACACAGGGTCCTTACTGATTGATCACACCCTCCCAAGAAACTGGAGCAGGCCTCAGCCTCTGTTTAAATAGTATATCCCATCAGGCCCTGCTGCTCCCAGCAATCCTTCTGTTGCTGCTGTAAAAGCCTCCCCCATCGGTTGTTGTTACTGTTCCTCCTATTGGCTCTGTTTCTTATGCTGAAGAAAAGACAGGAGAGTAGCAGTGGAGGGAGGTCAGTAACATCATAGGTAAACATTGGCCGGTGCTGACTCTGTCTCCCTCCATTGCACGTATTGTCGGACCTAGGCCCCTATTGACAGCTAGGAGAGCTAGAAATTTGAGTGACATATTAGTTCACTCCGAATATTCGAGAACACCCGGACAAAAAAATTGGCTGACTGATGTTCACCCAACAACTGGAATGTATGCATGTGGACACTGTCACATTTGTAAATACGTACACAAGACTAAAGAGTTTTCTAACTCGGACGGATTCAAAAAGTTCGAGATAAAACAATTTATCAACTGCTCTACAACCAAGGTAATTTACATGTTAACTTGTCCATGTAAAAAACAGTACATAGGTAAGACTAAAAGAGCCCTGCGGGTTAGAATAGGCGAGCACATATCCAGTATTAAAAAGAAGGATGATGACCGACCTATCCCACTACACTTTGCTCAATTTCACCAAAGAGACCCCAAGGGACTCACGGTGAAAGGGATTTATGCGCTAAATTTGTCGCCTAGAAGAGGGGACTTTGATCGAATCCTTCTGCAAAAAGAAAAAATGTGGGTATATAACCTCGGGACTTTGAATCCACGGGGCCTAAATATCGAATGTAGCCTACAACCCTTTCTGGAAGAATAATTCCCCTACTGATACTTTAGTTCCATTAGTTGTATACGACTAAGAGATATATATGTATAAACATATCTCCATTAAGATACTCTCATCCTAATATACTTTGAGATTGGAGATACACTGTTCTTTATCCCTCTAGTAGGGACTATCTCAGTATACCTAATGATAATACTAAATCTCAGTTGGGCACGATATAATAGGTATTAACTAATCCCTGTTTCAAAATCTAAGACGGTAGACACTGCTTAGTCAATGATGACGGCCCTTTAATATGTTTCACTGTCCTCCTTCCCAAATAAGTCAAAATGAAGCAATGAATATTATTACTATTTTCCCAATCTGTTGGTGATTTTAACTTTTTTGAGTTTATTCTTATCTATAGCGTCTCTCTATGTGATGAATGCGAGTAGATGAGTGAGATAGCTGTTGAGACAGATTACTTATGGCTATTTGCTTATAAGCTTGTGAATACACTCCTCTGGCCTATTAACAATATATACATTATGCATCCTTGAAGAGTGACATCTAGTGGTCATTTAACATTACTGCATATAAATTATCAAAGGGTATAAATAGCCTTGATCTCCAGCTCCTCCTCAGCTCTGATGAAATTGGCGTTCAGCCAATGAAACGCGTCAGCGGTGCGTCATCACGCACGTGACGTGGGAGGGGAGCAAGGAAGGGCGGAAGCTGTTTGGTGCTTTGGAGACTTCCGGATCATGTGACTTCCACCGTGATCATCAATGTCAGCTGATCCATACTGAACTGCGCGGACCTCATTGTATTTGCCCCGGGAAAAAGTCAGGAATGCCCGCTACAGATTGAAGCCATCTCCACCATGGGATCGTCTAGGAGCGCCGCTCTGAAGTAACGACTGACCGGGTGAGGCATTTCCTATTCAGACTTTGTCAATCTGGGCTTACATTACTTAAAGTGACTTTCCGGACTTATAGCATCTGGAGAACATTGAACTGTTCCTTGCTATCTGTTGATATGTTTATCTGTGGTCGGTGTAGCTGAGGGTTGTGACCATCTCAAGTTTCTCCCTGTAGTTACTGTGATAGCACATGGGCTTTTAGTATCTGGAGAACATTGAACTGTTCCTTGCTACCTGCTGATCTGTTTATCCATTGTCAATGCGACTAATAGTTGTGACCACCTCAAGCCTCTCCCTACAGTTACTGTGACAGCACACTTGTGCGCTATATCCAACCAGCCACCTGACCCTAACACTTTAGGAGGGTCCCACCATCCCTGTCATTTATGATCACCGTGGACAATTGTCATCAGCCACCTAATTACATCATCTTCCATACTATACTCCCGCCCTTCCCAGCATAGCCACATCCCTCAACCGGACAGCGCTTGATTACACTACCACCTCTAAAGAGGTTTAATTGTGTGAGTGCGTCTGGGTTATGCATGTTGAGATGTATGAGCAGCTGCTACTTCCCTCCCTGTTTGAGACAACGTTGTCTTTACTGATTTTAATATGTGAGGTTTAGTCTCTTCCTGATCCCTGACACTTTTTTGATTGCCTCTTATTTTTGTATTTCAATAAAAATAATAATTATTTTTCAGCCTTGTTTTTTTGCTGCTCTGTGACCCATTGGCCGCTTTCCCGATTAAAAGGGGAGTTCTTTTTCTACCTTCCCTATATCGGGGGTCTCTTTCTTATATTTGTGGTTTTGGTCTTGGGTCTGCACTGGAAGGATTTTCCAGCCAGTGATCTAGCAAATCTGGCCTTAATTTATACGTATTAGAATTAATTTACTATTAAGTAGTAGCTCCGGTGTAGTAGATCCGGATTGGGTAATTTTCCTATTTTCATGAGTAGCAGTGTGTAACCTGATACCTATGTGTCTTCTGCTCTGCACATAAAAACACAGAGGGAGAGAGCTTATGCAGGCAAATGACAGGCCGTTTAGACACCTGCTACATACTTATACTCATTAGCACTCTTTTCAATATAGTCAAGAGTTTTAGTGGTATGTTATATAATACCTGTCTTGGGTTTATTTTTGTTTTGACTAATGTCTTGTACTCCCCTTTTCACTTTTGTACTTTTCGAAAATTCAATAAAGCTATTATAAAAAAAGACACTATCTTAGAGTGTACTCTAAGGAAAGGGGGCCCAAAGTGTGGTCCTTCTTTAAAACAATTAAACAGGCAAGGGCTTAGGGGCAGGCTTTGGTCCTGACTCTTCAGCTGACTCTTCAGACGGCTAGGACGATGGAGCTCTTTTACCGTTGATGTGCTCTGAGGCAGTCTCTAAATCCTAGTGGCTCAGTCTCTGGTGACGGCAGCAAATAGTGACAGTAATAGATAATGGCTGCAAAAGCCTCTCACCAATCCCAGTGACACAGCAACAGTAGTTCCTCCAACCAGATGCTCCCTCACTCACAGTCGTCCATGCAACTGATGACTCCATCAACTGGCACTGTAGGGGCTGTATCTTTGGCAGCAGCTTTGACCTCTGGCCCATAGGTGACAGTGCAGTACTCCATTCTCTCGCTCTCTCTGGAATGGGTCTCTCAGTAGGGAGTAGGGAGAAGCTAGGCCCCCTCTCTGCCTGGTTGCCTCATGGTCTCCCCCCCTCTCTCTGTAACTCTGCTTCTTTCTATTTCTGTTCAGCCTCCTGGGAGCTGTAGTTGTCTTCTATATCCCCACTATGCCAGTCACCAGTACTACATGTCACAAGATTCTCCTCTCCTCTCTGTCTGGTTGGTCCTCCCTTCAGCCAATGGGGAAGGAATCGGAATGGGCAGAGTGACTAATCAGCGCGACTGTGTACACTCTATCCGCGGCTTGAGCGGGAGGGGAATTTAATTAATTGATGCCCCCCTCACAGCTAAGAAGTACAAGCAGATTTTTATCCATCGTACAATACTAACAGAGAGCTGTCCAGTTAGTCTCTACATCATTCTGCATCATCACAATGATTCCAAACAGCCTGCCAAAGCCATAAAAAGATATTTGCAGCATAATGAGGAACAGGAAATGCTGCACTAGATGATATGACTATCATGGTACCCTGATCCCAGCATCATCAAGCCAGTCTGGGATTACTTGCAGAGACAGAAGACAGCCAAAGTCCGTGGCAGAACTATATCAAGCTCTTCAGGAGGCTTGGAACAACATACCATGCAAGAGGTTGCATGCAAGTGTAACTAAAAGAACCTCAGCTGTTTGGAAGGGAAGAAGTGCTGACACAAAATACTAAATTCATTTATATTTTTACTGCACTTTCTAGGAAGTTTACTCATTAATAAAAGCTATCCATTTATGAAAGCATTCCCAAGTTGCAACAAGGTACAACATTATTTACAGTACACAGTACTGTGTACATCCTTTATTAGTTGTATAATGATATCTGGTAAAAGGCTTAAAGTGGATGTAAACCCTCCACCCTGTGAAGTGAACAGCCTCAGATGATACACAGGGAGGAAACAAAGCTCCCTATATAAGTATTACATGTATATCTGCTGTCTTCATCTATATTTATCCTTTAGAAAGTGGAGACCGTGTTAGCATTTTTTCTCTTCCTGCTTAGAACTACAGAGAAGCCTGGGCACACAGCCAAGACAGCTGATTGTAGGAAAGGCACACACCCCCTTTCCTCATAGGTAGAGACTTTCAGCTTTCTCCATTGTATTGTCCAGAGCTGTGCTAATCTATTTATAGCAACCTTCCCAACACAAAACTCCAGCTGCTCTTATCATAATATGACAAAAACCTGTCAGGCTAATAACAGAGCTATGGAGGAAGAGACAGCTACAAGACATAGGGCTTTGAAGAGAGATAAGAAAACCCTGCACATAGATGTGCCCAGCTCAAATTTCATGAATCAGGTTTACATCCACTTTAAGGCTTCCAACAAGTTGGAAATGTTTTTCACAGATCCAAAACAAAAATTCAAAATCTCTTCAAATTTATAAGTAAGAAAAATAAAGCAACACCAAGTCAGAACAGAGTTATTATTATACAGGACTTACATAGCATGAACAGTTTGTGCAATGCTTATATAAACAAAAACATTACAGTTATAATACAATTGAATATAATATGGTTAGAAGGGCCCTGCTCGTGAGAACTAACACTCTAATATGAAGAAGCAAAATGACTGTGAGGGATGAGCTGATGGAAAAATTTAAATTTCAGTGTTACCTGGAGGTGGGATAGGCTTCCCAGGGATCACCTGAAGGTGGACAGTGTAGGAGATAGCTGGACAGATTGGGGTAGCGTGTTCCAGAGGATGAGAGAGGGAGACAAATGAGCTAGAAAGCAGGAGGTCTTGGGAGAAGTGGAGAGGACAGTTTGGGTGATAAATTGAGATTGGTTTGGTGATTTAACTTCAGGCAGAGATGTAAATGGCTTTGTATGTTGTTGTTAGTACTTTGAAATGTATTCGTTGGGCAATTGGAAGTCAGTAGAGGGATTGGCAGAGAGGGATGGTGGGCACTGAGGAAGTTGCAATAGTCAAGGCAAGAGATAACAAGGGAGTGAATAAGTAGCTTGGTGATTTCATTGGTTAAGAAGTTGCATTTTTTGGAGATGTTACAGAGGTGAAGTCTACAAGAATGGGACAGTGATTTGATGTGGGGCTGAAATGACAGGTCAGAGTCTCCAGGAGTACACTTAGCAACCTGGCATGAAGGGAGGGACTGATAATTGCATTATTGATCTTGATAGAAAAGATGGAGGAGGGCACTGGTGGGAGGGTATTATGAACTCAGTTTTAGACAGGTTTAGTTTGAGGAAGTTCAAACAGAAAATGGGGATATTGCACTTACACCCACAATGGACTATTGTTGTGTGAAGCTCAGTATATTGTTATTTTACATTAAAATAAAGTACCTACATCCCTGTTCAATATAGAAATATTTGTCCCATGTGAGAATAGGACGACTCACCCACTAGGGGAGAGAGAAGGGGGCTATGGGATTTTACATGGTACCAAAATGGACTCACAAACTGGTTGTTTGTATAAAAACAAATATTTATTCAATACATACGTATATATATAAAAAAAGAACTTTTTTATACATTCATTACATCACCATCCCATGTAGTGGGTAATAGTTAAATGTTATTTTTTCACAGTCATTCTACTAGTGCTTCCCGACCAGTTTCGCGGTTATCCCGCTTCTTCAGGAGAATGCACGGTATTAGCTGTGTATTGCTATAATAGACAATAGATATTAGTACATTTTTGACAAAATCATCATATTTAGTTACATTTGTCTTATATGCAACACTATTCACTGTATATGTGTGACCCACACCAACACTGCCACGTACCTGTGTGTCCGAGCCACTCCATCAAGGCCTATGGTCTGGTGTTCCCCGGGGCGAGCATGGGAGGATGTACTATTGAAATAATATTGATATGTTT
>BLSH010331581.1:47523-73165 GCA_018402905.1 Glandirana rugosa | reverse complement strand
ACTTGTCTCTATAAATAGGATATGGTAGTGAAGTCTACCTGTCCAATAATAATATAGTAATATTTGTCCTGGACGGTCGTGTGTCGTCCGTCGGTCTGACTCGTATATGTTGAAGAGAAGGGAAAGTCGACGTTGGATTTCGTCTGTCCATCTGAAGTGATGGTATAGGATAAATATCTCTGTTCAACATGAATGCAACCTCAATTGTCATGTTCTGCCTGACCCCAGCTGCCTCCCAAGTGACATTGGAGGGAAGGCAGGGGGGGGGGGGGGGAAAGGGGGTCCCAAGGAAGGCAGGAGGAGCACGCAATACAGAGAATTTATCACTCTAATAACTTTACAGCTATACTATATCATTAGAACAATCCTATACTTACTAAATGGACTCCCACATTCAACGTCCTTCCCATATACTGTGACTTTCAGTTCGTTCCATCACACCTGTTTACTGAAGCATGTGTGGCCCTCCATCTAAATAACAGCACACATCATTTGCACACAATTCCTGCTTGTTTCTTAATCTATCCCTTTGCAGCTGCTATTACATACCTTGGTAGAGTGTTCAGTCTGTGTCTCTCCCCCGCCCTCTGCAGCACTAATGGCTGCCTCCATGCTTTTTATACATCCTCCAGCTGGGAGACGTTCAGCACGGTCCGGCTGATGACGTCAGCCCAGCCTGATTGTCCGACGTTATCACACCTGCTCATATACAGTGAATAGTGTTGCATATAAGACAAATGTAACTAAATATGATGATTTTGTCAAAAATGTACTAATATCTATTGTCTATTATAGCAATACACAGCTAATACCGTGCATTCTCCTGAAGAAGCGGGATAACCGCGAAACTGGTCGGGAAGCACTAGTAGAATGACTGTGAAAAAATAACATTTAACTATTACCCACTACATGGGATGGTGATGTAATGAATGTATAAAAAAGTTCTTTTTTTATATATATACGTATGTATTGAATAAATATTTGTTTTTATACAAACAACCAGTTTGTGAGTCCATTTTGGTACCATGTAAAATCCCATAGCCCCCTTCTCTCTCCCCTAGTGGGTGAGTCGTCCTATTCTCACATGGGACAAATATTTCTTTCTCTTTCTTTCCACAATGGACTATTGGGTGTGCAAATTTACAGTAGCAGAGTGCCATGTCTTATTAAATAGTGAATCAAGGAAAATATATAGAAGGATGGACTTTATAGGCATTGGTTATATTAAAAATAAAAATGTTATTAATCACAAAAGATTTTACCATAAAAGCAATATGTACATACAAATTGAGAAACATTAGTCATATTTAGTACATAGATTTCTATTCCTGATGTCTCCAGAGAGATGGCCACCTACTTCCTGCACCCCAGGTTTGGAACAGCCTGGTGGCAGTGGTCACTCTTGAGATATGACGTATATACAGGGAAAAGGGCTCTACATGTTTCGCGAGCTATACTCGCTTCTTCCGGAGCTAGTCATTCTGTTACTAAAAAAGGGATAACATCACATACATTTCTACATATTCATGATACAAATGTTCATTGTCAAAAATATATATATCATACCAGCAAGTATACATTAAAATAAGAGATGCGCCGTGACCATCGGGTTAGCCCACCACCGCAAAGAAATGAAGCATCATATAGACGTGGGGACATGTCCTAGGGGTTCAAAAATATAGTAATGGAGGTAAAAAAAAACGCATATGCAGCCTGAATACCAAGTAGCAAGCAATTTACCCACATAAAAGTATTGTAGTTCAAACAAGGCCAGACAGGGGGTGTAAGGACTCACTATATATGAAAAAGTGAAGGATAGAGAAAGAAGGAAGGAACCTGTAGCTATACTTACCCATATGAGCAGGGCCACCATCGGGGGGGACAGCCGATACACATGTACCAGGCCTGAGTGTCTGGAGGGGCCCGGCAACCAGGAAGTGTGCAGGAGAGAGGAGCCAGCGGGGACATAGAGCAGGAGAGGTGTTGTAGGCTAAGCGCATAGTAAGCTGGTAGGGCTGGCACTCGGGGAATGTTATGGGGGAGGGATTTAAGAACCTTTCAGCTACTCATTGGCTGAGGAGACGGCAGGAGCCGGGCTGCTCCGCCTCCTGCTGCCTCCTTAGCGAATAGGTACACAGGATGCACTGTCCATCACTGCAGAGCCTCATGTTCCTGTGTTGGTGGGACAGAATTCCTCTGCACAGAAGCTGCTGCAGAGTATTGAGGTGAGTGGAAAAAAAAAAGTGTTTCCCTAAAGCTGCTAGAAGACACGTACTGTTCATAGCCTGTGCCCCACCCCTGTTAATAACAGTCATTGTATTGCCAGCCCTATTGCTGTCCTAGCAAAGTGAAAGTAACTTTATACATGTGTAGTATAGGTGTCAGCTTATGTCACCATGTTAAAAGGACAGCAATATGGGTAGCATTACAGTGACTGTCATTAGTCCAGGTTCACTAAACTAGCCAATGCTCTGAAAATCAATCCATGCTGATTGCTTTTCAGACCCCTTTCACATGAGCAGTGCTTTAAGGTCTGCCTGTCCGTATTTCAGGCAAACCTGATTGAACCACCATTGTTCTCTATGGAGCGGCAGATTTAAATGGAAATTTGTCCATTTACAACCCACTACCTCCAATCTGATCTGATCTGGCAAAAAGAAAAGATTGAAGGGTATCCGCTCCCCTCCGGCTCCGTCTGGCCGGATCAGAGAGTAGTTGGGACTAAACCGACAGCACGAGCAGACACGGACCTGTCAGTTGCCCGCTCAGCTCAGCAAGGGATCCGCAGACAGATCCCTTGCTGAGAAAAACTGGATCAGGCCTGTGTGAAGATTGCAGCTAGAGTGCAGATAAGGCCGGCCGTAGATGGTTTGAATTTCGGTCAGTTTAGCAGAGAGTGGCCAAGATTCAAACTATGTATGTACGATTGATCAACTTGAGTACAACCAGCCTGTCGGATTTTACATATAATTATCACTAGCAGCTCTTTTAGGCGGCTAGCAATAATCACTGTGTTCTCCCGGCAGGGGCAGTCCCCCCCCACCCCCACCGGGAGAACAAAATGGGGTTGATTTACTAAAGGCAAATAGACTGTGCACTTTAGGAAGTGCAGTTGCACTCTGCAAGGGCAGTTGCCCCAGAGCTTAGTAAATGAGGTAAGGCTTCACTTTGCAAAGAGCACCCAATCACATGTAAGGAAAATAAAAATAAACAGCATTTTTGCTTGCACATGATTGGATGATGGAAGTCGGTAGAGCTTCTGCTCATTTACTAAGCTCTGGAGCAACTGCTCTTGCAGAGGGCAACTGTCTGTGTTGATGGGGGAATCAAGTAGATTTTTTCTGGGGGTGAGATTCCCCAATTTCCAGTTCTGGTGGCACTAAGACAGGAAATCTTGTGCAAAGATATAACCCTATTAGATGTTCTAGCAGTGGCAGCCCGCCCATAGCTAATCACAAAAAAAGTCACTTTAACCACTGGCCGTCCGCCCCCCGTAAAATCCTGTCTCTGTCGGTGTCGGCGTGTCCCCGGGACACACCGCGTCACTGACGGGGGTGAACAGCCATTGGTCATGACTGTTTACCATGTGATTGGCCGTGATGAAGTCACGGCTGATCACAAATGGTACTTCCCCCATTCGCACGGCACATGCGTGCGATCGGGAGCGTGCTGCACGTGCATGTCGGTGGTGGTGTGTTTCCAGGGAATACTGCCTGTCACCGACACTGGTATCAGCCGCTGGCTGGCGGCTGTTACCTTGTGATCGGCTGTGATCTACTCTACCCTGCGGACAGACGGTCCGCGTTCATCCGATTCTCCATAGAGGAGAATGGAGCTGTGATAGGACAGTCTCTGCACGGAGTGCAGAGACTGTCCTGTCATCTGCAGGCTCAGCGGGGATAAACGGACGGATCCCCGCTGAGCAGCGGAGTCCGTCAAAATGGGCTCCGCTGGTGTGAAAGGACCCTTAGTGTCTCAAGAAATGAGAGGCCTTCAATATATCAGGTGTGATCAATTTTCAGTGACTGGCACCATAGCTTGTAGACTCTATAACTTTCACAAGGACCAAATAATATCCACTAATTTGGGTTATTTTTACCAAAGCTATGTAGCAGTATAAATTTTGGTCAAAATTTATGAAGAAAAATGACTATTTTGCAAAAATGTATTGCAGAGACAAAGAAAAATGTGTTTTTTTTCAAAATTTTTGGTCTTTTTTCATTTATAACGCAAAAAATAAAAAACCCAGTGATGATTAAATACAACCAAAAGAAAGCTCTATTTGTGCAAAAAAAAGGACAAAAAAATCAGATGGGTACAGTGTTGCATGACTGAGTAATTGCCATTCAAAATGTGAGAGCACTGAAAGATGAAAATTGGTCTGGTTGTTAAGGGGGTTTAAGTGCCCAGTGGTCAAGTGGTTAAAAGATCATAAAAACATACTCACAAACAAGTTCAGATAACAGGCATTTAGAGCGCTAAATGGCTACGCATCCAATCCACCGTATACTGCTGGTGTCCTAGACAGGCTGGCTAGGACACCAGCAGTATACGGTGGATTTTAATGAACCCTTTTTACTGAGGATAATGCGCTAGGCCAGTGCGCCCTTGTGTGCTTTCTTGTTAAGTCGGGAAGGGGGTGGATGGGCGCACACCCTACACCCACCACACACGCACATTGGCTCAGATGAAGCCAAGGGTGGCTGACTGGGTGTAGGAGAAGGAGCGCATCACCCAGGATGGACACAGAAACCTACTCCCTCCCTTCCACCCGAACTGCGTCTGATGTTACAGACTACAAATAGGCAAGGGGAGGGGCTGGTAGTGGCCCCACAGGCCACAATTGCAGGGGGACACAGTGAAGGGGAGAAAAAAAAAGCCGCAGATGGAGAGGGAGAGAGAGGGGCGTGTGCATCCAAAACGCCACAGCCTCCAGGTCCATAATATGGACATGGATGACTGTAACTACCCGGCCACACGTCACATGATATGCTCACTGTACGGGGTGGGAAAGGTTAACCCAATAGGTCACGGCGATATAGGACAAAAAGGGAAGAAGATTACATAGCGTTCCCTCAAGGGAAAAAACATATAATAAAACATAAAAGCGTTACACGTGTAACATAACAGTTTTGTAAGAGATTGATTTGGATACAAGTGCAGGGCATACCATTTGCTGCATTCCACCTGTCATTTTGATCAATAGGGAACACAAACATATTGTAGAACAGGTTCATGTGGTCTGTTGGTGAAAGATAGTGGGTCAATACAAGATGTTCATCTAACACCAGATAAAGCACTAGATCATCCATACAGATCAAACCTCATAGGAAGCTTCTATATGATTGGGTATCATTGAGTCCTGCAGGGAAGGTGGCATTGAGGAGTTCCACCCATTTAGCCTCCTGTTCCAGGATTTTGTTGTCCCAGTCGCCACCTCTCGGGTCCTATGGTATAACCGCCAGGGCCCGAAAGGTGACCACGGATGAATCAAACTTGTGGTACAGATCCAAATGTCTGCTCACAGGTGTGAGCATCTCCCCATTGATAGAATAGTATATGTGATCTTTAAGTCTTTATCTCAGTTGGCGGATTGTTTTCCCAACGTAATACGCGCCACATGCACATGTCATCAATTATACTACCTCTTGGGTGCCACAGTCCGCCCTGAAATTTGGGCGGAATGGTTCACTGTTGGGGAGTGTGAATGTGGATTCCGGTGACACCCAAGGACAGAACGTACACTCCCTGCATCTGTAAGTGCCCTTGTTGATCTCATGGGTTACAGGTACGGAAGTGTAGTGACTGTTAGTTAGTCTATCCCTCAGTGACATAGCTCGTTTGAACGCAATTTGCGTTTGTTCTTGGATATATTTTACCAATGTGGGGTCATCGCACAGTATGTGCCAATGATTGGACAACATAGATTGAGTTGTTGGTTTTGAGCAGAGTACTGTGTGATGAATCTCACAGTGGTTTGATCTTTGTGTTTTTTATTGGGTTTATACAGCAGGTCGCTGGGAGATTGTTGCAGCACCCTGTTGTATGCTCTCCTCAGAAGGGATTTGGATAAGCATTTCTGCAATAATCTAGCTTTACATTTAAAATCATCTAGATGAGCACAGTTTCTTCTCAACCTAATGTACTGAGCATAGGGAATGCTATGGATCAATGTGAGGCGAGGGTAGAGAAATATATTTGGGTGTCATGAGCATAGAGAAGGTATTGGAAGCCATTGGAGGTTATCAAGTGACCAAGGGAGGAGGTGTATGTAGAGAAGTGAAGGGGTCAGAGGACAGAGCCTTGGGGGATCCCTACATAAATAAGAAGTAGAGAGGAGGAAACAGAGTTGTAGGCAACACTGAAGCAATGATGTGATAGATAGAAGTAGAACAAGGAACGAGCAGAGTCTTGGAGGCCAAGACAGTGGAGGTTTTTGAGGAGGAGCTGGTGGTCAAAAGCAGCAGAAAGGTCTAGTAGTATGAGTATGGAGTAATGGGAGGTGGTAGTGCCAGTCAAGAGGGAGAGATTGAAGATGTGAATGAGAGAGCAAGAGGGTGACTAGCAATTGCAAGGGAATTCAGTCCAGAGGAGAAGTGGTTAGGCTGGTGTCTGAGATGAGAAGAAGAGAACCTCTTCTGTAGCAATAGGGTTAAAAGAGGAAAGTTATAAAACTAAATACTTTAGTTATAAACTAAAAAAAATACTATAAAACTAAATAATATACTCCCTGACTGAAAATGAAACATGCATGTGTATAATTTATATTGTACAGTCTGTGACAGGTCTTTGTGATATACAATTTTCAGCATCTTATTCAAACTTCTAAGACCAGAATTCATCAAAGCACAGACTGAAAATCACAGGCTTTACCTGTCAATGAGGTCAGTGCTGATTGCCAAGTAATCCCACTGCAACAGAAGGCATTTGTCTTTGATGAAAGATATCCAAAGTATGAGAAGAGATGTTAAAATTAATTTCAGCTGATTTCAAGCTTTACTCCTTTTTAAGAATGTGAAAAAGGACATTGTCACCTAAAAGAGAAAACGGGTTTTTGTCTTGCCTGCCTTACCTGTTAGGAAAAAAAAGTTTATTTTGTTTTTATTAATAATAAACATAATAAATGACATAAAGGTTTTAATTTTCCCCTGTTATTGTATGTTTATTAATAGTTAATCACGTTTGAATGGACTTTCTGTAACGCTGAAACTGGACTACCCCTATCGCTATATATTCACACCAGATGCTGTGGGACTGCGTTGGGCGGTTATTCCAGCACAGTCCCATTACATGACAAGGCCAATATGGATGAAAATGCCTTGTCCCAGGTGTGCCTGGTTCACACCACTGCGTTGTAGTTCTGTAAGGGGTTTTTTTTTTCAGCACAACATGGTGTGAGGCAATCCACCGCTTAGCACCACGTGGCGCCCAATTGAACATTATGAAAAGTTTGTCTAAAAAGTGAACGGTGTCATGTGCTCAGATCGGCGCATCTACACAGTGCTGATCCGACCAAATTGCACAGCACAGCAGCCGCAGCGTTGAAACCGTTGGAAGATTGAAAGGTGGGGGGAGCACAATAGCGACCTCTACCTATGGGACCCAGAACCAACTGTTTGACAGTTAAACGTTTTTTGATTCGTTACTTACCTGTTATGTGACTTCACATGCTTCTGGAAAGTTCTGTTGGATGTCAGGGGATCCAAGGAGCCTATAAGAACAAAGAAAAAATAAGAAAAATAAAAAAGTGCAACCCTAAGAATATTTAATAGAACCAATCTGTACATTGGAATAATACATAAATAAATAAACATATACAGTCAGTTCATAATTGAGTATATGAAACTAAAACTATGTAATATGCAAGAGTCCATAAACATGATCTTGAATAAGACCACAAAAAATGTCCAATAAAGTGACAACAGTGACCAAAGTGCAGGAAAGTTGTGCAAATAGGCAGTTTCCAATATAATTCCAGACAGGGGTAATTAGTATACTCCAATAATATAGCAAACATGTGCAGTCATATGGTGATAATCCAATCAAGGAAAAATGACACAATGATGAAAAAAGAGTGGTAAGATTGTACGCTCACCGAATGGGATGGACATACATGACCATATGGCCAGTGGGTCAAACGAGCTTGTATGGGGATAGAACCCCTGGCGGAATCCAACGTGGCAGGATCTAGGTGTAGTAGATCTAGTGGATCATCATGCAGTGGTTCCACAACCAGGTAAGGACTCCAAGGACATCCGAAGTTGCAGTCACAGAATTGTGAGTATGTGTAAAGATAAAATGTTCCACATAGTGTGACTTCCGATAGTAAATTTATTTAGATATAAAAAGATGTACACTTACAGGATAATAAAACAGCTGGCTTATCAGAATGCATAAAAGGTCAGTCTGCGATGCTCACACGGTCCACAACTGACGCGTTTCGTCCGACATCATCTGGGGGAAACCGGAGACTGAGGGAATGTGCAGGTCAATGTTGCCGCTTCAGTCCTCAACGACTGCTAATCGTTTGCGTTCGCTGTTGCAGTGGGTTGATTCAATTGCATCTTTAGCTGATCATTTAAAATGTTCCAATTCTGCAGGTGATTCTGACAAACCGGATCCCTTATTGCAGGCTTGGTCTCATATTCTGACCAATTTGGTCCCCCCTGTTCGTGAAGTTAGTACATTATTGCCTGTTGCCAATTGTCCATCACCGCCAAAGTCTGCACCTTTATTTTCAGGTCCACAGAGCTGCCTTAAGGAAGCTAAGGCTTGTGAGATTTCCCCAAGGGGGTTCCATTTATCTATTTCTATTAGGCATAAAATTTGGAGAGAAGAATATGTCAATCTCATTTCCTTTCTCCACTCTGTTAAAGATAATTGGCTAGATAAAAAAGATTTTGACAAGGCTGATGATGATAGACGCAAATCAGCCCCACAAATGTTTAATAACCGGCTACAAGCATTTTGCATTTATGCTAGCATGATGGGCGAGAGATGCCTTGAATTGTGCTACGGTATGTTTCAATATATCTAAATAATTCTTGAAGCATATAAAAACTTTTCAAGACTTGCTTGGTTTTATTATGACAAATCATTTTGTCAAAAATTATCAGTTCACAAAAATCTGCACTGGGAATCAAATGACGTGGGCCTGTGGTTAAACCTACTAATTGCAGGAAAACAGCTCTCACTGGCGCAATCCCCAATCCCCTCAGTCTGGACCATTTAGGAAGGGGTTATGTTTTAGCTTTAACGATGGACAGTGTAACTGGCCCAATTCCGACTACTTGTTGTAGAAACTTGCGTCCTCGACTTCATCTCATAGTAAACATATTTTTCACGGTGGCGGCAACTCCAGTTAGGTTAATCGAAATATTGCCATTTCTTCTACTCTGGCCAAATCTTCTGAAAACTGACCTGCAATTTAAAGGTTCTGCGTCTAGTTTCCGATTACATGTTTTTTCTTCATTTTGATAACTTACCCTCTGTGCGTCGAATAGTGGCAGAAAAAGTTGCTAAAGAAGTGCATGAAGGCAGAGTTGCAGGCTAGGCCCCTTTTTGTCTCCACCATTGGTAAATTTCAGAATTTAACCACTTGGTTTGATACCCAAAAAAGAAGCCAACTACTTATCGTTTAATCCAGGGGTCAGCAACCTTTTTCCATTTAAGAATAGTGGATAGGGCTCCTGCGTAACAGCTAGCTGTATGCCATCACCCCTGATTACATAGATACATTTTACAAACCCTCAGGTTGGGATTTTTAAGGCACAAAAAGCAAGTAGAATAAAAATGTATATGTTTTATTGAGTACAAAATAGAAATACAATTCACATATTGATTCAATGATTCAATTAAAAGTCGAAAGCATTTATCATACAGTGAGTGAAAAAACTACAAACTAGTGTACAAGACCTATTGCATTTCGGTACACATTGACCTTCATCAGAGGTATTTATCTTGTACAAAGTAAGTTTCTGTTGTAAAGTTTTTTCAAGATATGTCAGAATTAAAACAAGTGAGGCAAGATACTGAGGAGCTGTTTCCCTGTGGTCCCCGCCTTCTGAAACGGATCGCACTGACTCCCTCCAAACAAGAGTTCCAGGTACCACCACTGGGAATGTGGGGGGGCCAAAATATGTTGGCCACTAGAGGGTGTCAGAACTACATCCCAAGAAGCTCATAGGCACAGCACTGAATATAGAGCATTCATAAACTCCTGAAGGGGGGAGGGGAAGAGTGAACTTGCAAGCTCAACACTTTTTCCCAGGATGGAAGCCCGCAATGTATTGGCCAAAATTTTAGTACTCTGATTGGGCTTTTGGAGGATTGCTTGAGCTTGTGTGAGTGGATCACCCCCTTCAGGGGTTTATGAATGCTCTATATTCAGTGCTGTGCCTATGAGCTTCTTGGGATGTAGTTCTGACACCCTCTAGTGGCCAACATATTTTGGCCCCCCCACCTTCCCAGTGGCGGTACCTGGAGCTCTTGTTTGGAGGGAGTCAGTCCGATCCGTTTCAGAAGGCAGGGACCACAGGGAAACAGCTCCTTAGTATCTTGCCTCACTTATTTTAATTCTGACATATCTTGAAAAAACTTTACAACAGAAACTTACTTTGTACAAGATAAATACCTCTGATGAAGGTCAATGTGTACCGAAATGCATTAGGTCTTGTATACTAGTTTGTGTTTTTTTCACTCACTGTATGATAAATGCTTTCGACTTTTAATTGAATCATTGAATCAATATGTGAATTTTATTTCTATTTTGTACTCAATAACAACATTTTTATTCTACTTGCTTTTTGTGCCTTAAAAATCCCAACCTGAGGGTTTGTAAAATTTATCTTTTTCCATTTAAGGGCTGGGTTAAATGTATATGAATGCATGGAGGGCCACATTCCCCTGCTAATAAATTAAGATAATAATAATCTTAACATGGTAATTACAACAGTACAGTTTAAGGTGCTTCAATAATACAAAGCCAATTCACCCAGAGGGAGCATGCAGGTTCACTTTCTCGAGGCTTTGGCATCACTGCAGGGTCTCCCACCCACCCCCCTTCCCTGCAGCGATTAGTTTGTTCAACTTATACTTACCCTCTCCATTGCTCTCATGCAGCTCTCATGCATTGCTCCCATGCAGCTCCAGCATGTCTCCGGACCCTTTCCTTGTGACACCCGGCCACTGATGCTGGCGTTATAAAGTGAAAACTGCCTTGCTGTACATTAAGATGGTTTTCACTTTATAGCAGTGCCCTGATCTTTATTCCACTGTATGATGATAATAATAATCAACAAAATACAAGAAACTTTGAATACCATTTACTTTAAAACATTAATAACAGAACAGTAATTATAACAGTAATACGGTGGCACTGATGGCACTGTGGGCACTGATGGCACTGTAGGCACTGTAAGCACTGTGGGCACTGATTGTACTGTGGGCACTGATGACACTATGGGCACTGTGGGCACTGATGGCACTGTGGTCACTGATGACACTGTGGACACTGATGGCACTATGGGCACTGATGACACTGTGGGCACTGATGGTACTGTGATACTGATGGGCACTGTGAACACTGATGGCACTCTGGGCACTGATGACACCGTGGACACTGATGGCACTCTGGGCACTGATGGCACTGTGGACACTGATGGCACTGTGGATACTGATGGCACTATGGTTACTGATGATACTGTGGGCACTGATGGCACTGTGGGAACTGATGACACTGTGGGCACTGATGGCACTGTGGGCACTGATGACACTGTGGACACTGAGGGCACTGATGGGCACTGTTTTGACAAGGACAATAACTCATTCTGCTCCAGTATCGCTCTCCCTCCTCACATGCGGTCTCTGTGTGAGGAAGGAGAGCCGTCAATGAGAGATGATCTCATATGTTTACATTTGAAATCATCTCTCATTGGATCAGGCAATCACATGGTAAATGGCTGCTGTGATTGGCCATTTACCATGATCTGTGAATGGCTGTGTCCAAGTGACACCGCCATCACAGATTTTCCCCGAGGTGCACGGGGAGCGTGTTTCTGGGAGGACATACATGGACACCCTCCCGGAAATGAAGGACTGCGATGTAGCCGTCTATCGGCTATAGTGCAGTCCTGAGGTGGTTAAAATCTCTGTGGGCCAGGTGCACGTGAATTCATCATGTGCACTGGCGGGCTGGACATTTAGCGGCGGCGGGCAGGGTGTGTCCCACAGGCCGTAGGTTGCTGACCCCTAGTTTAATCCATCACTTGTCTTTTTCAACTGGTTCCTTGCTGAGTGATGACATTGATCCGGATTTGAGCTCAGTCTCGGTAGAGTTGCTTTATTGGCAAAAGTGGATATTAAGTTGGGATTTCGTTTGTTGCCAATATACCCTTCAACATTCATCTCTTTGGGGTTCTATTTCGACGGGTCTTACTACTTCGACAAGTTCCTGCCTATGGGCTGTTCCTTGTCCTGTAGGTATTTTGAGGCCTTCTCCTTTTTTGAACTTGAGTGTGTCTTTTCAAACTGGATTCAATAATATCTTACATTATCTGGATTACTTTTTGTTTGTTGGTCCTGCTAATTCTCAGGAGTGCCTTCATTTGTTCCCTGAATTTCACTTGACTTGTACACGTTTCGGTGTCCCATTGGCTGAAGAAAAACAGTGCTGCCTACGACATGCCTTGAGTTCCTGAGTATCACTATTGATACAGATAGGATTGAATTCTGTTTGCCTTTGGCCAAGCTTCACCGTTTACACACTTTGGTTGCCTTTATTCTTTTTAGACCCAAAGTGACAGTTCACACTTTACAGGCATTGCTAGGTTTGCTAGCTTTTGCTACCTGAATAATTCCTATAGATCGCATCTTCTCTAAACGTTTATATAAGGCACTTTCCTCATTTAAATCGCCTTATCATTTTGTGAGGATCACTTCTGACTTTGTAGCGGATTTGCTGGTTTGGGATGAATTTTTATCTTCATACAATGGATGTTCATTTTGACAGACTCCATTTTGTGATGCTTCCGCTATTTCATTGTTTACGGATGCTGCTGGGGCCATTGGTCAGTAGGGAATAATCAAAGGTTCACTGACAAATCATGCATGTAAGATGAATCAAAGAAACTCCTATAGTGTGAAAATGTATACAATTTATTAATGATACACAATACCAACTACTTACATAGATGCAGTTAAAAACAAGCATATATGCAATTTATATCCATCCCGGGATTCAAGCCAACAGCCTCGTGGGATTGGCGGGTGTGGTAATGTCGCAAGCATGAACTCCGCCTAATGCATTTCTTGAAAGATCATGTCATCAGGGGGGGCATCTGTCTCACACTATGGGTACTTCTTTGAATCATTTTACATGCATGATTTGCCGGTGAACCATCAATTATTCCCTATGTGAGTGTTCCCATTAGACACCAAAGAAAAGCCATAGAGGTCTCCCATTTCGCTGCAAAGGAAAGAGGGTTGATGACTCCTATCTTAAGAATATTCTATCATACTGTGCTCATGACTCTTATAATCTAGAGTCCATTTCCTCTGTTAAGCGGCCATCTTATATTATATGGTAAAGGCGCACCTGGGGGCTTCGCCTTTTTATGCGATATTCACTATCAAGGTGTTTTTTTCATATATGTTGAACACTTAATCCCTCACATTTTTCTTGGAGTGATCTACTAGTTTCATGATTGTGTTTCAATGAATTTTATTAGAAGATTTATCACAAGCATTTACAAAGAATCATCATTGTCAATTTTGGATCATAAACTTCTTGCATAAATAACAGCATTTTAATGTGTAGCATTTTAACACATAGTCTATTACCGCCAATTTATGAAGCCTCAGAAGTTGTCGCTCATCATCCATCGTAGAAATGCTGTAACACACTCATTATTTTACTTTGTTTTATCTTAAAACCGAAATCAAAATGCTGATTGTCGAACCTAACAAATGAATCACTGATCGTTGTATAACGATAAACTTGACAATAAAATTCTATAATGTCAGCTTCATATTATTCTCTACTTTTAAATGAGAGAAAACAAAGAACTAGAGAAGTAAGAAGAAGAAATGAAGAAAGGGGGGGGCGGGGGGAAAGAAAAGGGGGCTCCACGCTTCTGGTCCAGGCAGTCAGTAAACAGATTAATCCGGAATGGTCTGCTGATCAGTATTTAAATATCAGATCCATGGGTTACACACCTTTTCAATGCTTTCACTCTATCCTGTAAAATTGCTGTCAGGTGCTCATTTAACATGAACCAGGAGAGCTTCAGCTTTAATTGATCAAATTGTATGGTGGCCAACTTCCAGTTCCTGGCTATCATAATTTTGGCAGAGACAAATGTAAATGTTAGGAGGCATCTCTGAGACTTAGAAGCCTGTTCAACCTTACGCCCCAACAGTGCCTGCTCTGGGGACTAGGGCAAGTTGATCTGGGTAAGGGTGTAAATAAAGTTGTAAACCCATATCCAAAATCTCCGCACCTTAGGGCATTGCCACCAAATGTGGTAGACCGATCCCTCCTGTCCACATCCCCGGAAACACTGCGACAAGGCCCCAGGGACAAAAGTAGCCAATCTGGTCAGCACCAAATACCGCCTCATAAGCACTTTATAGTTAGCTTCGACTATTGAAGTATTAATGAGGGACTTTGAGGCGGCTAATGCTATTGAGTGCCACTCATCAACCTCCATTGCAATCTGTATATCTTGTTCCCAACTGGACATATAGCTCAGCTTAGCCGAGGTATGAGTTTATATAGTATATATTTCAGATATATAGCCACTCTCTATCATCGTCTGTCTAGGCAGCGGTCCCCTCTAGTTTCATGATTGGACTATATCACTTCTAACTGGACTGTAATATTTTTGGGACTTTATTTCTTTGTCAATTTAGCGCTGCGTTTTTCTGTTTGTATATGCTGTTTACAAATTTAAGCAATGCACTTGTAAGGTTTTAGTAATTTTTTTCTTTGCATTTTTGTGATCTTGTAGGAGTTATGATCAGGTTAGCTTTGTGCTGGCCACATCATGGCTAACACACTCTAACCATGAAGTATATTAGCTCAGTCACCCACTGTGTTGAGCTTGCTGCAGCAGGTTGTGCTAGAGATAACATTCTGTGTTAAAACAGAACTATACTTACATCCACTCCAGCAATGCAGTGTACAGGAGCTCCTTGCCGACCACTGATATCTTTGGCTGGTCTTCTTCTGTGTTTCAATCTTCAGCCATTTTGATTGGCAGGGCTGAAATTACATCACTCCCACCCACACATTTGCAGGAGTTCATTCATCTTGACAGATGCCAAAATTGTACATTGAGCTGCGTGTGTGCTCAGTGTACAGTGCAAGGAGGAAGGTAAAACTTCTTTAACACAGAAGAGACATAATAAGTTCTACATTAAGGATGCCTGGTCAACCAGCAGGCTTGCGGGCCTGCTAATGCATGTCTTGAACTTTAGGTCTGAGATACCACTTGAACCTCAGTTGTCAAGGAGCCACTTTGAAGCTTAAAAGCCCAGCCAATATAGCCCTTTGAGAGAGGGACCCAAAAAGTGAGAAAGACATGCAGAAGACCAAAGATGTTGTGCAGATGAATCTCCATTTATATTGTGCTCCCTTCACAATTCTCCATATTTTTCCATGCACCAGTATAAAAAAATCTTTAAAAAATCTTAACCAAGGTGACTAGTGCCCATCGTTCTAAACATTCAGGGAAAAAAATGGCACCTTGAGAGGAATGTGCCAGGAACATTTATTGTCAAGTAAGTGGTCTGGTTATCAATAGCGATATAAAATTGTAAATATCTTCAGCGCCTAGGACTGCAAAAATACTAATATCAAATATAACCAGCTGCAGTGATTAAAAATGGCTACTAGCCGAACTGAAATAATGAACAATATAGATCACCGCACTTGGCTTCAAATACAATATAATATTTGGTATGAATAATCAATAAATGTCCACAGTTTGTTGGCATCTATAAACCATCCCAAAGAAACGGTGACAACAGTGCTTGTGCTCAATCAAACATTGGTGCTCCAGCCGTGCTCTGTGTGCCCCACATGGATGTCCACTCACCCCTCCTCCGATGACCACCTATCTCTAGTGTGGTCAGATAAAGCCTATGGGGGATGTCCCCTGTGGATATTCCGACGTTCCACACCTCCAGGAGCTATTCCGTTATGTATACCGTCATATATAAAGAGAAAAGCCTCATAGCGCAAATAACGTTTGGTAAAATTTATTGAACTTTAAAAACATTAAAAAATAAACTCACATTTGTGGGTGCCCTAGACATAAAGGCAGCCGATTTACTTGTGGGGAAATCAGCCCTCAAAAGTTGCTGTGTAACGGCCGATCGTAGCAGCTCCTAATGTTTTCCCCGTGTTCGGCGCAAGCGGAAGTGTGTCACAATGACGCTGTCAAACCTCAACGCGTTTCAGCCAATAGGTAACGGCCATCATCAGGAAGTTCCTGATGATGGCCGTTACCTATTGGCTGAAACGCGTCAAAGTTTGTCTAGTGCCAGGATTTATGGACACCCACAAATGTGAGTTTGTTTTTTAATGTTTTTAAAGTTCAATACGTTTTACCAAACATTATTTGCGCTATGAGGCTTTTCTCTTTGTATATGACGGTATACATAACGGAATAGCTCCTGGAGGTGTGGAACGTCAGAAGATCCACAGGGGACATCCCCCATAGACTTTATCTGACCACACTAGAGATAGGTGGTCATCGGAGGAGGGGTGAGTGGACATCCATGTGGGGCACACAGAGCACGGCTGGAGCACCAATGTTTGACTGAGCACAAGCACTGTTGTCACCGTTTCTTTGGGATGGTTTATAGATGCCAACAAACTGTGGACATTTATTGATTATTCATACCAAGGATTATATTGCATTTGAAGCCAAGCGCAGTGATCTGTATTGTTCATTATATCAATTGCCATACACATTCAACTATCAAACCCTCCCATGTCTGCAATACTTGGCATTGCCCCACTAAAATCTAGAAAGATTGTTACTCTTCAATTGTAAGCAATAACATTGCTTCTCAGGCAAGTTTATGGAAAGAATTTGAGAAAAAGGACCTGGATGTTGCCATTCCGACTCAGCAGGTTGAGCTCTGAGGACGGAACGTTTATTATTTATTTTTGTATTTTGGTAGAACTTAATGGAAGTGTGTGTTTTTTAACCTATGTAACTATATCATAGATAAGCAGGTCTAACAAAAATCTTATCCCATGATGCATTGGATGCTTTATTTATCAAGCACAGTGCTCTAGAATTGTGGGCACAGACACAACATTTGTTGTCAGGACTGCAAATTAGCTCATTTCCATGGACAGAAGTATACTACCTAATAATATTTATTGATTTCAACAGCTTCTTACTTGTAAATAATATTTTATTTAATTTGGAATAGAGTTGAAATGGAATTATGTAAAGTTCAAACAAGTTTAGTTTTAATGGAAAGCAGTGAACATGCATATTAGGAATATAGGTGGTTCTATGTAGAAGAATGTTATGCTATAACAGCAGGCTATAACAGTTTCTAGCAGAGCTGCTGATCTAATCACAGTGGGTATCCAGCAGTAACTAAGCATACTGTTATGCTGCTGCTCCCGAAAGAAACATTCATCAAACAGGAAAGGGAAGACAAGTAAACAAGAAAAAAAATATGTTTAACATTCATAATTCACAAGTATATTCACTGTTCTATGCTGGTTTAAATAGAAACTCTATTACTAAAATTGGCCTAATATTTATACAGAGAACTGGACATACTTCAGTCTACAGAACAATATAAAGATAGGTAAGACAAAGGATGTTTACAAGACAGTTCTAGTTGTTGGGGGGCCCTGCCCATAGCTCCCAACTGTCCGTGATTTTGACGAACTGTCCCTGATTTGGAACAAGGTCCCTCTGTCTTCCTTTCCTCCTCATTTTGGTCTGATTTATATCATTTTAAAAAAATGCATTATTTTGCAGCACTACACATTTCATCACATTTCTAAATTGCTGCATTTGTGAATGTCAATAGCCAGTATAAAGGAATAGTAGTGGTAAAAAAAGCACTTGTAGGTTTAACTAATCATTTTACTTGTATAATTCTCCTATAAGGGGGTGTTGTGGTGGTAGTGGGGTGGTGTCCTATGCCTACATACGTTTGCTAATAGGTGTCCCTCATTCTCATCTCTAAAAGTTGGGAGGTATGCCTACCTGTGACTACAAAGAGAAAGATAACTTAGCTAAACTATCCTTTAGAAGCTGCCATCTTGGCCCCTATTTGATCTGCAGTTACCATTGTGCAGCAAATGTAATCAGCCATGATACCAGCCATTTGCTGGTTTGACAGTTCAGCTGATAGTTAACATAAGCACACTAGTAACTGCAGAGGCGGCTCTAGGCTTTGTGATGCCTTAGTCAAAACTTAGACATGAGGCCCCACTCATCCCTTTAAACCTGAACACATATGGATTGCACAGGTTCTGAGGCTAATTTAATGCAGATGAGGCACCAAGTGAGTTTAATTACCACCTTAATCAGCCACAGAATCTGTGTAATTAATTTGTGTTCGGTTTTAAAGGGATGAGGTGGCAACCCTACCATCAGTTATGCAGCAGGCCTTCCCAGATTGAGATATTTGTGCGGTGGATGGGAGGGGAGACGTACGCATCACTCCTCGTTGACTGGCGGAACTCCAGGAGTCTTAGGTTATGCGAGAGGTGAGTGTGACAGGGCTCTTAACGTTGCCTGTGCACAGCGGCATTAAGATGTCCTGTCATCTCTGCTGTAAATCAGATGTTCTGTATGCTTAACCACTTCAATACTGGGCACTTTCACCCCCTTCCTTCCCAGACCAATTTTAAGCTTTCTGTGCTCTCGCACTTTCAATGAGAATTGCGCGGTCATGCTACACTATAAAATTTGAAAAAAAAAAACAATATTTTCTACTTTCTGTTTTAAAAGAAATTCAATAAAATAAAATGTTGTCTTAAATGTATGCCAACATGTATTCTGCTACATGTCTTTGGTAAAAAAAAATCAGAATAAGTGTATAATAATTGGTTTGTGTGATCACGGACAGATGTATGCAGATAATCATGTACAGATGTACGCAGATGATCACACTGACGTGTATGCAGATGATCATTGGGACAGATGATTTTACTGGGTCATATGTGGGACAGGTGTTTTTATTGTGTGGGGACATGTGTGGGGACACTGTGGGGTGACACTGTGGGGGGGAGGGCAAGTGTGGGGACATGTGTGGGGACACTGGGGACAATGACACTTGTGATTGCCTAGCAACCGGCTTTCTGTTTACATCACATGATGGTTGTGATTGGACACAGCCATCATGTGATCAGGAGGGCTAATCACAGAGCCCTCCTGCCGATCTTAGATGTGCTGTGTCCGGGTGACACAAGCGCATCGGGATCGCGCTGCTGCACGGGCATGCGGCCGCACGATCCCGCTCCTTCTGAAGGATGTTCAGGAATGTCCACTCAGAAGGAGGAAGTGCCCACCCGGCTGTATATGTGCAGCAGCCGGGTGGGAAGTGGTTACATTAGACAGTGCTCTTAACGCTGCCTAAGCACCCCAGCAAAGGTCCCCGTTCCTCAAAACTGGGGTAATGCATGTAGTGCTACCCCTGAAGGAGCCACTTGGTAATTTAGGGTTCCCTGTTCTGCGCCTCCACTCCAAGAGCACTCTTAGCCCCTCTGACACACTTGGTTGATTGAATCACTACAGACATGCGTAGCAACACCAGCGTATAGTACCTTTCACCTTACTGTAGGATAAAGGCAATAAACGAATACACATCTGCTTGGTGGTAGACACTATTTGACTATAATTAAGAACTTGCATAAATTACAAATAAAGTGCAGCTCACTAAGCAGAGTAGAACCACCCTCAGGTAATAAAGGTAAACAAATACATCTATAAAAACAGCTCTATATCAATAGCAGAAAAATCAATATGAGAATATGTAAATCAATATTTAGCAACACAACTGTACTCTAAACGTGTCTAAAGGATTAGCAGTTTCCTAGTGGTTTTCAAGTGCACTCGAAGAAATGAGAGAAGGTGGGGTTCCCCTTTCAATGGCAACAACAAACTGGGCCCTGTGCAGGGTCGGTGCAGGGATTTTGTCTACTTATCTCCGGTCCAGGAAGTGACGTCATACATAACACTACCCGGTCTGTATACAGGAGGGAGGCTGAGTGCCACCCACCATGACAGCATTGGTCCTGCAGGTGGGACAGTGGTGCCCGGTAAACATGGTGGGGGGGCGGGTCACACATTGCGGCAGTGGTGGAAGTGATAAGCTGCTTTACAGCCTCTTGTAACACGTCCACATGAAAGGTGACAGTTGGCTTTACTAAAGTACACACACTCCCAGCTGCTACAGCAGCTGGAAGTGTGTAAAAAAAAACATGTGGCTGGGATTCGGATTTCACTGCTCCCATCTCCTGGCACCCTGAGGTGGCTCTTCAAGCCACCTTATGGTAGTGCCGGCCATAGCCCTGGGGCCGCTACAGTTAGAGGGCAGTCTTTAGTCCTAAATCTTCATCTCTAATCATTGGTGCATGTTGCAGCTGTGAATAGGGCCTGCAGGCAATATTAGGGCCAGAGAATAACAGGATGGCAGTTCCTATGAATGGCAGTACATAATGGTAGACCAGCACTCTCACCAGACCTGGGGATACAGCAACAATGATTCCTCTCATCAGGAGTTAGCTCACTCTGTGTTGCCTCTAGCGACTCCGCTGGGTAGCACCCAGATCTGTATTCTGGAAATGATTCTGTTCCTTTCTTCACCAGGGATGGTGCTAGGCTGTGTGGCGTTCCCTCTGGTGGCACAGTGCAGCGGGTTCTCTCTATCTCTGATGGAGTTCTATCAACACAATACTCTGCCTCTGGAGTCCTGGGTGCACTTCCCCAAAAGCTCTCCCGGGCTCCTGGCTCTCTCTCCCTCCTCTTCAGTTGGGCATGCTGGGGGCTGCAGTTTCTTCCCTTAGGGTTGCAATGTCCAGTCCTTCGGGACTACATGTGCCTCCTCTCTTCTTTTTTGATTGTTATTTTCCCCTGCCCAATAGGAAGGAGAGCGAAGAAACATAGTCGGTGCCGCTCCCGAGTAAAACGGTGAGAGGAGGAGAGGAAGGGGGAAAGGAAGAGCCCACGGCTGCTCTCTCCACACAGAGACACAGCCGCTCCGATCTCCTGCTATTCTGCTACCTTCCGCTGACAGGAGGAGGGAGGGGGAAGGGCAAGAAACGCAGAGAGCCCTCGAGTCTTTCAGCAGGGGTGGGGGGGCGGTGAAGGAGGTCTTCTTTTTGGACCTACTCCTGTCATTTCCTGGGGGGGAGAGCAAGTGGGAGGCACCCGCTACATGCATCAGGGAAAGTAAGCGGTCGCGAGGCCCCTGTGAGCGTGAGGCCTAAAGAGACCAGGTAATTTGCCTGATTAAAGAGCCGCCTAACTGTAACAGTTATCATTCAAGGCATTCTGCTTTGATTATAAAATATTACTGACTAGGAGTACCACAGCTTTTTTT
Source organism: Glandirana rugosa (assembly GCA_018402905.1). Taxonomy (NCBI): domain Eukaryota; kingdom Metazoa; phylum Chordata; class Amphibia; order Anura; family Ranidae; genus Glandirana; species Glandirana rugosa. The sequence continues at coordinate 51,577 of BLSH010331581.1, read as the reverse complement.
TTCATGGAAATCCCCATTCCATTTTTGACATTTGGGAAGTATGTGGAATGCCTGTGATGAATGCCCTTGGTGTAAATCCATTACAGATAAAAGTTTTAGTTAGTTGAGGAAGCCTGCTTTTTTCTGTTAGTGATCAGGTAAAGTAGAACTATAGGCAAATATTTTTTTTTCATCTTGGATAAGAAAGGGAGGGTTATAACCCCTGTTGGTTTATTTTTTGTCATCTGTGCCCCATTGGGGAGATTTATCTTCACCCCATTGGGGAGATTTATCTTCACTTCCTTTCCCATAGCCAGGAAGGGAGAGAAAAAGAGAGAGAAAATCCCTGCAAATTAAGGGAATCCTTTGTAGACCCCCAGGCCATCAGAACTAGTGTCCCCATTGGAAGATTTCCCTCTTTATTACTTTTCTGGGGACAACCCAAAATGTGTGATTCTCTTTTACTTCCACTTTCAATTCTGATGGTAAACAGGACAAACAGACAGGGTGAATCTCCCTAATGGGGACACAGACAGCAATAAAAACTGACAGATGTTCTAATACCTCTCCACTCTATCCAAAACTAAAAAAAAAGGTTTTGCCTTTAGTTATACTTTAAGCATAAACACCATGGGTGCTCAGGCTATTTCCATGTTTGAATTATTTACTATCAACTTACAATAGTTCCATGTGAATGAATGCTTTATTCTGTTGCTAGAAGTAAACATGTATTAATAGTTACCATTACCACCATCCAAATCTTCACTTTCTTAAATAGCTAAACTTTCTGAAAATCTTCAGTATCTGACACTTCTAGGTGGGTCAGATGTGTAGTCCCTCTCTGCATGGTGTGGTTCCATCTGCCAGCCCCTACATACAGTAGCAACAATACCTATATGTCAGATGCTGAATATTATTCAGCAAGCATAGCTCTTCAAGAGAATGAAGGTCAGTGACACCGGCAGCGGTACAGGTAAGTATTAATTAATTATTACATTTTTTGCAGGAATATTTTCTTTACGTTTTTAATCTTTTGCCTTTAAGAGAAGCTATCTTTAGAAAATAAAAAACAAAACACTGGTGCAGGTATATAGTGCAAGCATCTAGACGTGCCTGCACATACCTATAGCAAGTTCAAAATGCCTACAAATAATAATGACTTGACGAACTGTTAGGCTTTAGCACTTCTTCAAAAATCTGAACCTAATCTGCCCCATAAAAAAGAAAAGTGTACTGCTCACCTCTGCTTGTGCTTCCTCCTCCCTCTGCTAGTGGACGGAAAGTATTTGGGGTTGATTTATTAAAGGCAAATAGACTGTGCACTTTGCAAAGTGCCTTTGCACTCTACAAGTGCAATAAATAAGAGGGGCGTGGCCACACGACGACCGAGACTGAGCACAGTGGACCCGAAGTGACGCCGCAGATGGGGAAGGAGCGGCGGTGAGCACGGATGGGATTAAGTCCGCTCGTTTGTTTTATGTGTCAATGACTGTTTGGAGCTGATACCATGTAAGCGCGCATTTTTATTATTAAAACTGATTTTATGTAAGTGATACACTATGAGCAGTCATTTTTGCTTTTCCCCCATATGAACTATTGCATTGGAGGATCTAAACGGATGAATTAGGTGATCCTGATGGTGGTCGGATGATTTGCGATCTATGCTGATTGACCCTAGTATTTCTGGTGAGCCTCAGTGTGTGCACAAATTACACGCGGTGACACTGGTGGAGGATTTTTTTCCAGGCTTGATGGAATACAAGTCCGGGAGCATTTGATTGAACTGTATTAGAGACAGTTTTTCCTTTTAAAGAAGCACTGTCTATGGCTCTGGACTATATTAGCACTTGCACTTTGTTTGTTTTGCAAATGATATGCACTTTTTTGATGTGGGTGAGCTGCTGAAAACTTTTATTTACAGGTTTTTCATTTATGCACTCTACAAGTGCAGTTGTTCCAGAATGTAGTAAATGAGGTAAGCTTCGCTTTGCAAAGAATACCCAATCACGTGCAAGGAACATTTTTTTTAAAAAGGGCATTTTTGCTTGCACATGATTGGATGATGGTAGTCAGCAGAGCTTCTGCTCATTTACATAAACTAATATAAACTAATACTAAACTAAATGTAGAGTGCAACATTACTTTGCAAGGTGCACAGTCAATTTACCTTTTGTAAATCAACCCCTTGGCCTCCTTTCAATGCATAAATGCAATTTGATAAAAAAAAAAGGCATCCAGCATTAGAGGCTCACTTAAATTTCTTCTTTTATTTAGCAAGCATAAAAAGCATACTAGGAAACTTTCTAATGCATTTCAGCCCACCCGGCCCTTAGTCATACCTGACAACTAATCTGCTCCATCTTGCCCCCTGGCCCCTGCACATTCTTGTTTGCCAGTGTGGCAGGCCAAATATGAAAGTGATGGGCTGATCAATGCATAAAGTACAATTAGTAAACGTAGTAAGCTTTAAAAAACCACCAGTAAATGGATACGCTAAGGTGTGAATGGAGCCAGTGAAATCAACATTTTGACTACAAAAATAACAAGTAACACCTTTTTTGTACCATTAGCCAAGTAAATTCAACTGACCCCACTGTTTATGTCTATAGAAGTTGGCATTTGATTATTTTCACTGACCATACTGTCATGAATTTGTAACTTTGTGCAGGACAAAATAAATTAAAACAGAACTATATTGCATCTGAGCACCAAAAAACACTATCTAATTCATTTATAATATTTAATGCAAACTCCCCCATCCATCCATGTTTTCAAGCTTTTTTCTGCAGAGAAATCCCTTTGAAAAACATGCCCTAGCATTTCTGGCCATGTCCATCTTTAATAAGGCAGATGATTCCTGCAGCTGTTACTTCCTGGAATCCATTTGTCTTAGCTCAGGCATGAATGCAGAAGGATGTGCTTAGCCAAGAAAGCCCCTCCCCCCTCCGGAAGTCTCCTGGGATGTATGACATATGACATTATGGGTCTACAGTCTACACACCAGTGGCATACTTTATAGAGAAAAGTTTTTGTATACTGTTTTTATCTTAATGCAGGACACATAGAGGAGGGTTAATCAGCATAATCAAGCACTCACTAGGTTCCGCTGAATATGTACTATTTTAGTGTTACATTCAGTGGTGTTTTTTGGATTATGATTAAGCAAACGTGATTCCTGAAACGCGTCAATCTTTGCTGTGTCCATGTCTGTATCTGTGTTACCATGATGTGTTTTAACTTGGAGGGCCGGTTCGCACCACAAAAATGTACTCCAGATACGTTCCAGATCAGTTTTTGTATACAGTTCACACCACACGCAGTTCAAGCGTATTTTTGATACAATTTGCTATGTTCCAGTACAGTTCTGTGCAGAAAAAATGCATCATGCTCTACTTTTTTTTCTGCACCGGAAATTGACCAGAAACTGACTGGAACTGACTGCACTGGAGTGACCAAGGGCCATTGGAATACATGGAAAATACTGTGCATGCATTTTTACAGCAGAAAAAAAGTGCACAGAACTGCATCTGGTGTGAGCTAGCACGGAATAAAAAGAAACATTTTTTCATCTTCTACATTTGGAGTGCGGTCAACTTATTGTTTTCTTGGCTATGTATGACATCATGTGCCTAGGCCTAGAAACCAGGAAGTAACTGAAGACATGTAAAAAATAAAGTCTAAAAAAGTAAATATAATATACTTTCCTATTGATTTACTACTAACAGCATAAGGAGTGAAGTTCCATTTCAAGCAAGCATTAGGCAGACTTGCTAACACTATGTCCAGCACATGCTGCCCCTGCAATGACTCCATTGTACTATACAGCCTGTGTACAGGCGGTCCCCGGGTTACAAACAAGATAGGGACTGTAGGTTTGTTCTTAAGTTGAATTTGTTTGTAAGTCGGAACAGGTACATTTTCTAAGTGTAGCTTCAGCCAAAAAAACAGTTTTTAAGCTTTTTGGATAGCATAGGGAAGGGTTAACATCCCTGTAATATTTGTTTTGTTGTCTATGTTTCTGTTCAGAAGATTTCACCTCACTTACTGTCCCAATGATAATTGGATTTTGAAAATT
>BLSH010331581.1:6248-30074 GCA_018402905.1 Glandirana rugosa | reverse complement strand
GGTGTGGGGGGGCACCAAAATGCACCTTCGCCTGTGTACACAAAAATCCTTGCACCGGCCCTGGGGAAGTGTGCTCCTGTTTAGTGACCCAGGCAATATCCATGAGACAGCACTCCAGGAGGGAGAGGTTTCAGGTCAGTGGACTGAGAGAGTTGGGCCAGCTGAGAGAGTCTGGGGGACTATAACTGACACAACTGGAAGAGAGAGAGTCCTGGAGACCAGAGGGGACCTTGAGTCTCAGAGGAATCTGTAAGCCTGGAGTGTCAGAATGGCCCCTTTCTAGAGGCCAGGAGTGGGCCTGTGCAACACAGTACTGTGACCAAGGCAGAGTGAGCCTTGAGAGCCAGGTGGCTTGGCATTTTTCATTTGCTGTATTTCTGCTGGAGAAGAGCCCCTGTGTGGGCAATCCATGCGTATATGAACTTTAATTTTGTTACGTTTAATAAAAGTGGGCTACCATGCCCTAAACCCAAAGTTCCTGTATGTGAACTCACTGAAAATGCATTTACCACTGAGCTAAACACCCCCAATATCACAACACACACAGCCACACATGGCAAGCATACATTTGTTAGGATTGCTGGCAAATAGGCTATAACAAGAGAAGTGTTTTTACAAGCGTTATGCTACACTGTCATTTGAAATCGTAACAAATCTGTTCTGCATACTTTCTCTAATGGAACATTACTCTGTTCTCATGTATCTTCATTATGCCTGGTTCCTATTTGTATTGCAGCAAAACTCGTTAACTGAGTTAAGTGTCAGAATAAAATGTCTCCTATAATGAGAGGTTGAAGCGACAGGCAGCTAAGAATAGCACTATATTGAACTAATATATTCCTTAAGGACAAGATGTTACTTACCATGGCTGGAAAAGTGCCCACAGAAAATGTTTAATCACTGATAATATTAACTACTTGCAAACTTTGGGCGTGTGACCTACACACTGAAAAATGTTAACACACAGGTTGTCCATCGTACATCATGTCCCTATACTCTTCTGCTGTTGCAGTCACTGCTGTGTAGAATGGGCTTGTTAACAGCTTAATTTGTAAATACAACGTAACAACATTATTGTCTCAGTGTATTTACATTGTTTCATTCATCTACAGATCCAAGAGCCTCTGATCAGCACACAATATCAGTTAAAGCAAACTGTGAGAGCTGAAATGGTTATTATTCAAAGATAAAAATAAAATTGACAATAGTGAAAGTATATTTATCATAGTATCATAGTAGGTAAGGTTGAAAAAAGACAATAGTCCATCCGGTTCAACCTGTGTAGGTGCACGTGTGTCAGTGTCTATAAGTATTTCCCATATCCCTGTATGTTGTGTTCTTTAAGATCATCCAAGAATCTCTTAAAAATATCAATCATCCCCGCAGCCACCACCAATTGTGGAAGAGAGTTCCACATCCTTATTGCCCTGACAGTGCAAAACCCCCTGCACAGTTTAAGGCTAAACCGCTTCTCCTCCTATCTCATATTGTGTCCCCTTGTCCTCTTACACTCCTTGAGACTGAATATTTTTTTCCTATGCTGGGATCGCCATTGAGGTATTTGTTAATCACTATCATATCTCCTCTCAAGCGTCGTTTCTCCAGCGAGAATAGAGTTAGTGTTTGCAGTGGTTCCTCGTAATTGAAATCCTCCGGACAACTTATTGGTTTTGTTGCCCTTCTTTGGACTCTCTCCAGTTCTAGCACATCTCTTCTGAGGACTGGTGACCAGAACTGGACAGAATACTCCAGAAGTGGCCTAACCAGATTTTTATAAACTGGTAGGATTATCATTTTATCTCTAGAGTATATCCCTTTTTTATGCATGCTAATATTCTGCCAGCTTTGTTAGCTGCAGCTTGACATTGCTTGCTATTTCTCAATCTGTCATCTACTAGGACCCCTAGATCTTTCTTTCTACATCATTGATAGCCCCAGCGATTCTCCCCCTAATGAGTAGTTTGCATTTATGTTTTTTGCCCCTAAGTGCATTATTTTACATTTCTCCACATTAAACCTCATTTGCCATGTATTTGCCCACTCAATTATTTTGTTCAGGTCTTTCTGTAAAATTGATTGAGCTATTTATCCCATCCTCTATATCATTTATGAATAGATTGAATAGAATTGGTCCCAAGACAGAACCCTGGGGTACCCCACTTACCACTCCAGACCAGTTTGAGTACACGTTATTTATTACTACCCTTTGGACGCGCCCCTGTAACCAGTTTTTTACCCAAGAACAAACCTTATGGTCTACGCCTGCAGATCTCAACTTGTAGATTAAGCGCTTATGGGGGACTGTATCGAATGCCTTTGCAAAATCCAGATATACTAAATCCATGGGCTTTGCCCTGTCTAGATGGTAGTTCACTTCCTCCCTGTTAACAGATTGGTCTAGCAAGAATGACCTTTTGTAAACCCATGCTGATAACTACTTATGATATTTTTTTCCTTCAGTAAATTTTTGGATATAGTCCCTTATCATCCCCTCCAATAATTTACCAACAATTGATGTTAGGCTGACTGGCCTGTAGTTTCTAGGGAATTATATTTGCCCTTTTTTGAATATTGGTGCCACATTGGCTTTTCTCCTCAGCTGGTACCAATCCTGTCAGTATGCCATCCACAAAGATTAGGAACAATGGTCTGGCTATAAACTGACTCAGTTCTCTGAGGACTTTCGGTTGTAAGCCATCTGGTCCTGGTGATTTATTTGTATTAAGCTTGTTAAGTCTTTCCTTCACTCATTTATAATCAACCATTAAGCTGCATTCACACTTGAGCAAATCAATCTTCAGGCATTTCTATTTGAGAGTATTTGGGCATGTATACAAGCGTATTTTAATCCTTTTACATGTTTATTCAAGCCTCAGGCATGCCTTCTGGAATAGGACATAGGGGGGACTAACTTAGAGGGCACTCTGGAGGAGGAGGAGGTAAGGGGACACTAGGGGAGCACTCTGGAGGATGTAAGGGAGCACGCTGAAGGTATTAACTTAGTTCTTTAAGGTAAGCTCAGTAAGACAAAAAATGTCCTTTTTGTGTGCATTAAAAGATATGTAATTTAAATATTTAATTTTAAAAAAATGTGTCTATTAGCTTGTAAGTTGTGGCACAGTAATTATTAGTATTTGGGGGTGCAAGGACCGTGGGCATATGTATGCAGTGTATGCAGCAGGTGCAGATTCTGTTCAATGTCCCTTTAAGACCCTCCACTAGACAGTCCACTGTTCAACATGATGCTCATGGCGCACTGCAGAACTTATTTTTCTGTTCTTTTCCAGGGTGCCCCAAACCTTTTATAATCTTAGTCTTGCTCACATTTTGTCATGCTGGTTTGATTTTTAAATTTTAAAGCCAGGCATATTACTTGTCATGGGTATTGTTATTGTTTACATATTGTTTGTACTGTTTAAAGGCAAAGTTCACCTTTAGTAACATATTTAGGGTGTAACATGTTGGTAAGCATTCCGACCCTCACCCCCTGATCAGCGCACTCACAGTCTTTTGACGTGTCCTCCGGCTTTATACCTGAAAAAGCTGGAGGAAGTGTCTGCAGGAGCCTGACACTGCACCTATGATCCACTGATCTACTGATCCCCTGATCACAAGTGCAATGCTTTGAAGGTTCCTGTGGTAAAAAAAATAATAAATACACCTTTTTTTTTTTCCTGCAAATATATGTTCTTTACTTATTTTTTCCTTAATGGTGAATTTAGTCTTTAAATATTGAGTGTCCTTCTAATAGGAGTTTCTGTAATATTTCAGGTCGTCAGTAAAAAAGTGATCCATCAGTAAATTTTTCATTTGTTGTCAGTATAAAAAAGTAATTGAGGGATTGGCAACACTAGTAACAAACAAAATGGTCCCTGTCCTGATCTATAACTGGCCTTTGCAGCAAGGAGCATATGGAAGGGCAAACGCATGCAAGAGAAAACCAGAGAAAATTCTCAGCTCATCTCACCAACCAGTCTGCTTACCAACCAAATTAACCTGTCTAACAGTATGCGTTAAAAACAGGGGTTTATTTAGCACACATTTGCAAATGCGTGCGTAAGCTGCAGGACCCCTTCACGGCACCCTGTATTACCTTCAGTTCTAATCCTTGTAAATTTATGAGAGTCTCCAACAGTAGGAGCAGATGCATTCTAATGGCTAGATAGCGGGCATGAGGGCCTGGAGGTAGCCCAGTCCTCCTTAAAGTCACAGGGGCACACTGGACACCCAGCACATAGCACAATGGCAGCAAAGGTGTCCAGTGTGTCCCCTGACCAAACTTACACCAGTAAAAAACAATCTGGCCCCTGCCCCCATCTATAACTGGCCTTCACAGCAAGGAACACATGGAAGGGCAACGCATGCAAGACAAAACCAGGGTTGGCAGCAATGCCTGAAATATGCCTGAAAAATGCTCAAAAACACTTTATTTGAATGTATACAGGTGTTCCTATTGAAGCCAAATCTGCCTCAGGACTCTCAGACATCAAGCTACAGGTGTCTGAGTGCTCATATGTGTACAGCCACCATTAGCATGGTGACTGCACACATATGATCAAGCCCAATACACAGGATTTAGGATGCTGAAAGTTTTGGAGCTTTGAGTTACAAAACGTTCAGGTACGAATGGGGCCTTAGTTGAATAATTCTAGTGAATAGTGTTGCGCTAATCAAGCAAGTTATAAATGTGTCATATACATATGCAAAATTATCATACGTGATAAAAAGTAGATTGTGAATCAAGACGCATTTAAAAAAAAGTCCATTCCTAAAAAAATAAAGTTAATCCAATATAGGTGATCAATTAGCAACCACATTCGAAGTCCTCATATGGCTATCACCGCGGGCATGCAGTAAACCATGTGTAACGCAACCACTGCCACCGGACAAGATATGAGCTTACACACCTATTACGGGTGGTCAAGAACAGCATGTGAGTAAGACTCCTTTATGTCTTTATCCCAAAATCCTGGAAATCATCCGTATATTCCGTCAGAGTTTCATTGAGTATACATCCCCCTCATCAGAGAGTGTGCAGCAAAAACCCAGGAACAAAGGGAATGGACATAGAGTAACTCCATAAAACAGCGATACAGTTTATTTAAAAATTGCACTTACATCATGCCAAATCAGTCACCCACAGAGCGTAAAGGCTGCCTGGTCAAAGTGATACAAGAGTGCAGCCGTTGCCCGACCGGTTTCGTCCTACTAGACTTCTTCCCGGGGCATGGGCTCACATTCCCGTCACCATCATTATATACAAGACTGCTGGAAGCTGGCTCCACTCATTTCCTCCACTTCCTGTTAACTATACCAAGCCTCTCTGTGAATACTGCCACCGATTGGAGAGACGCCGAACCAAGCCTCGTTCTGGTAACCCAGAGGGAGGTGCTCTAGCCCCATAAACAACCCAGTGCTAGCGCGTCATAAGACGCTGATGATCAGATGGCTTCTGAGCTCACTGGCTGTTAGGACACAGAGAGGCGTATCTCTAACATGGCAGGGGCGGAGGAGAGTTTTCACACGCTCCCAATATGTTTGTCCCATTATAAATAAGTGTTTGAAACCAGAAGTGTGTCCAAATAAGCAACCAAATTAAATGTAAGGGAGAAAAACTTTAAGCAGTGGGCTGCATTGCAGCTAATATTGATAAAGATACAGTACAATATAAAAATATATAGAAACATATATAAACATGGGAGAGTGCAAAAATTACTAAAAATTGTTATAGATGAAAAAAATAAAATAAAATAAAAACAATACAATAAAAAGACAGGTCTTAGGAATTATCTAAAAAACTATCGACATCCCAATCCATGTTCAGTCCCCATGGGGTATAACATTTTAAAATAAAGATCCACTTGGTTTCGATTTTACACAATTCACGGACCCTCAGGCTCCCCCTCCAGTGGGGGATATAAGAAGCTATCCCCATAAAGAGGGTTCCTGTTGTGGACCAAGTCATAGTGTTTAGAGACACTATAAAACTTGTAACCCGTACGTATATCCGCTATGTGTTCCTTGAGCCGAACCTGTAGTGTGCGTGTGGTCCGCCCAACGTACTGTAGGCCACATTTACATTGTAGCAAATACTATAAGTGGGTGGTCCTACACGTGAACAGAGAAGTGATGGGATATTTTTTTGATGTAACTGTAGAGTGAAATTCAGATAGTTTGCAACTTTTGTGACAATTCAAATCGCAAACTTGACACCTGCCACATCTATAGTAGCCTGTGAGATTGTGAAAGAGGGTCGGAATCCTAGTGGGGGGGGTCTATCACATTATGGACAATATTATCCTTCTAAGAGGGTACCCCTCTAAAAACTATTTTGGGCTTGGGGAGAATCACAGGAGCAAGTACTTGGTCAAATGTGCCAATGTTGGCGGATGATACGTTTCACGGTGTTGTGCTGGATTGAAAAATTGGTGACAAATGCTAGATTGAATTTATCCTCTTTTCTGTGTAAAACCTAAACTTTCTCCTTTAACAGATCAGTTCTCTCTAATTTTCTCACTTGTTCTAAAGTAGTCTGTAGTGTCTCCGGGTCATAACCCTTTTCCAAAAATCTTTCTTTTATAACCTTTGCTTGTTCGTCAAACGTTGTTATGGATGTACAGTTTCTTCTTATTCCAGGATGCTCACTTTTCGGAACTCCATCCAACTATGGAGCATGATGACAGCTGCTCCTTGGAATGTATGAGTTCCGGTCTGTAGGTTTAAAGTGAGTGGAGGTGATTAATTTCCCTCCCTCATTGGTTATTTTCAAATCCAATAAGTTAATGTTCTTTTGACTACTTTCATAATTTAAAACAATCCCTCTATCATTCTGATTGAGGTTACCCATGAATTACTCCAAGGATGTCAAGTCGCCGCTCCATAGGAGGAGGATGTCATCAATGTACCTAGCACAAAGGGCCAATCTTGTGTCCCTTTGGGCATAGATGACATCCTCTTCCCACTTGGCCATAAAGAGCTTAGCTATACTGGGGGCATGCTTGGCCCCCCATGGCCACACCTCTATTTTGAAGGAAATAGCTGCCCCCCCCACCAAAAATAATTGAGGGAGGCCTTGTATTTCTACAAATCAACCACAAACTCTCTTTGTTCTATTCCTAGATTGGAATCCTTTTCTAAGTAATAAGTGACAGATGAGATTCCCATCTCGTGAGGGAGGATGGTGTACAGCGATGAAACATCCGCCGTCACCAATCACCATTCCTCATGAAACTCACTAGATTCCACCAAATGTATTGCTGCTTTAGTGTCCTTAATATAGGAAGACATGTTTTTAACTAATGGTTGAAGAAAGTTATCTATATACTTGCCCACCCGGGAAGTGATGGAGTCTATACCACTCACTATGGGCCTTCCCGGGTGGCAAGTCGGATTTTTGTCTATTTTTAGCAAATAATACAATATGGACTCTAGGACCCAGCACCTGTCAGGGCACCAACAACAGGACAAGGGCTCTAGGACCCAGTGTCCCCACCAGCACATCACATGGGCCTTTATAAGGAAGTGGAGCAGTGTTTGAAGTTACTGATTGATCTCAGCTTGTTACCTGTGTTCCTGTGTCTCCTTGCTCTTGTGTTCCCTTGGTTCTGACCCGGCTTGTTCCAGATCTGTCTGCCTATCAGCAGTCCTTGACCCTGGCTTGTCTCACAGATATCCTCTGCCTGCTCCTCGTGTTTGAACCCGGCTTCCATCTGACTTCGCCTGTTCTGCCTCCCACCTGGTTGTGGTCTAGGCTTGTGTTGACTACTCTACTCCACGGACTTGTCACACCTCACAGGCACCACCTGCCTGCAAACTCTGTTCATCAAATCAGCAGTATTCCTGAGTCTTTCTGCAAGCAACTCCACAAGCGACCTGTGCTAGGTTGTGCCCGACTCCTCCTGTCTCACCTCCAGGGGTGTCTGGAACTTAGTTGCAAAGGAAGGCCTCTATCCATTGGCCTCCAGCACCCGTTACCTGACAAATATAATCAATCTTATCTAGAACCACAATACCCCCCTCCCCCATGTCCGCAGATCTAATTACCAATTCTTTTCTCTCCCATAACTGTTGTAATCCAATCTCAAGGTCATTCTGCATCTTAACATGCTTTATGCATACTTTATCCAAATCCCTCAGTACCACATCTTGAAACACCCTAATGGAAGAAGTTAATCCCCCAGAGGGGTTAAATAAAGAGGCATTAGATAAATTGCAAGTTTGGTTACAACCTGAAGTAGTACTATTTGCAATGTAAGGTTTTAATAAGAAATGTCTTTTAATGTTTACTTTCCTAATGAATTTTTGTACGTCCATGAATGTACCAAACGTATCCAATCTCCTGGATTGAGCAAATTTTAGGCCTAAACCCAATATGGATTTTGTCTGATCTGTAAGTGTTTGGGTGCTTAGATTGTAAATACCCCTTTCCTGTTGTTCTCTTTTTCTTTTGTTGTACTCGCCTCTCCCCTCTGGTCCCCCTCCTTGTTCTCTTATCGTTCTATGAGTTAGAGTTATCGTACGGTCTAGGCCCATAACAGTTAGAACTGTTTGGGGGTTTAGAATAGTAGGTCTGATTATATGGACCTTCTTGGTAAGGAGAATGGACTCGATCCCCATTATGGGGAATATATCCATTGGATCAAGATCCCCTTTGCCCCCCTCTTCCCCTTCTAGGGTTTCCTCTAAGTGGGCGTGTATGTTCATAATCCTCTTCCCTTTCTTGGTGTGGCTGATTCACCAGAGGGGAATTACGAACTGGAACATATATGCAGGGGAATAATATTCATCCCTAAAAAAATATTTCTCATTAGCGTCCCAAGGGGTGGCAGGTGTCCTTGGCTGTCCCTGTTGGTAAGGGGGTCTCCCATTCCTTGGTAGAGGGTGTTGAAGGTGAGGATAAAAACCCTCAGCCCCTCCAACCCTCCTAGGTTTGTCCCTGTTAGTAGCATTAGGGGGTCATTAGGTAACACTCCTCAGATCCCCATTTGTTGGTGCTACATTAGGGGCAGGTGCATTATTCTCAGTTATTTTTTCCTGCCATTCAAAGACCATACCATTCAGATAATCATTCAGATCTCTATTATATTTCTTTCTTCTTTTTACTTTTTGATTATTTTCCTCCTTTTCTAAGGTCTTTCTTAAATTGGGGATCTTTCTTTATATTCCTCACTGTCTTTGTAAAGAGACAGTTTATCCTTAATTTCGCTGATTTGTTGATCCAATGTTGGAATTTTTGAAATTTTCCTTTCTTTGAGAAACGTAATCAGTCCTAAACCTGCCTTATTAAAAAAGGTATACCACTCTTCCAGTGAGTCTTCCTCTTTCTGTGGAGTCACTTCCCACCTTAAACTACAGGGGGCCATGTCCTCAGAAAGATACTGTTCAAAGAATGCTATATCCCATTGGGCATGTATTTTTGAAAACATGAGATTTTTCAATCTCATGAATAAACCTCCCATGTCACCCCGTCTGTGGTCATCTTACGTGATGCTATATAATCAAAAACATCCATGGTGAAAGAAGTGAAAGTGTATAGTGAAAAATAAAATTAAATCATTTTAAAACGTAGGTAATCACTGCTGCAATGTAGTTATATCTTAATCAAGTGTAATAAAATAATGAGAATATATACTGCGCTAGTAATGAAATCAATAAAGTCCTTTAGCAACACTTAATGTGAGATATGCACAATAGGTGAAATAATTCTAGTGAATAGTGTTGTGCTAATTAAGCAAGGTATAAATGTGTCATATACTTATGCACAATTATCATACGTGATAAAAAGTAGATTGTGAATCAAGACACATTTAAAAAAGTCCATTCCTAAAAAATAAAGTTCATCAAATATAGGTGATAAATTAGCAACCAAATTCGAAGTCCTCATATGGCTATCACCGATGGGACAACTAATCCTTCAGCTAATACCAATGATGGGGTACTGATGCTCTTACTAATACCATTGATTGGCACTATTCCTCTTACTAATACCAATGATGTGGCACAATTCTTCCTACTAATACCAATGAATGGGCGCTATTTCTCCTACTTGTACTAATGATGGGGCACAATTCCTCCTAATAATACCATCGATGGGGCACAATTCCTCCTACTAATACCAAAGAATGGGCACTATTCCTCCTGCTAGTACCAATGATGGGGCACTATTCCTCCTACTAATACCAATGAATGAGCACTATTCCTCCTACTAATACCAATGATGGGGCACTATTCCTCCTTCTACTGACCACGGGTTTTATGTAATTTGTTTTTACTTTGACCACCAAGTCTGAGACATCGGGAGTCATTTACTATAGCGCTGCCGCAAAATAGCGGCAAAATTACCGCAATTCGCAGTAAAATTACAGCGATTCGCAGCAAATTACTGCGATTCGCAGTAAGTAGCGCTAAAACGGTATTCACAATTGCGCTGGTGGGAAATTACTCCCAAAATGAAATTCACTATTGCTCCCAGGTCGCAGATAATGCCTAAATCCTCACTCTAGTCAGGACCTGGAGTAGTGCAAATAGAAATAATTTTTAGAGCATGATCTGATCCCCTAAATTCTACTTAAATATGCGGCATATTGTTTAAAGATAATCTGCTTTTAAACTGCGTGAAAAATTTCTACACTGAAATATCTTAAAAAGTCTGAGAAGAGATATATTCCCAGTCTCTTTACATTTAGGTGCAGAGCACAGCTAAGCACAACTGAGCATGCTCAGACACAAAAAAACTCAGTTTTTAACTCTCATGGAATAATTCCTTGAGTAAATAGTAAATACCAAAATGAGAGTTTTTTACACAGCTTTTTTAGGAGTGAAGATGAGAGTTATGTAGTCCAATGCAATTTTCAGCCATTCATTCTAATGGTACAATTTTTATTTCCCCCAATTAAATCCTTTTCATGTTGAGATTAAATGCATATTTCTCTCAAGGAAATTGTCCTTGCAAAAATGTTGCAATTTTGATCTATTTTGTTTTTAGGAATGCTAGAATAATCTTTTTCATGTTTTGGTAAAATATTTTTTTCTCTGTCGCTTTCATTTGTTTATATCTATCTCACAAAAATATTTCCCCAAACTCACACTGGTGTCTTTACAAACCACAAACAATACCATTGCTTATGGAAATGTAAAATTAGTCCCATTTTTTTTATTTTTTTTATTCCTTCTAAATTATTCTAATTTGAGCCCAAAAAATGTGATATGTGTACCAACATCAGAAATAAAAATGTCATTACCAAAAATCAGAGGATAACATTACTATTTTTTTCCACTTCAGTAGACCACTTTTCGGGGGTACTTTCAGCTTAGCCCTCATACTAGCCTTCCAGTTGGTCTCATCATTGTGGCATTCTTTTCCTTATTCCTTCCTTTTGTTTTATTATTTCTTTATTTCATTTATCATCATAAAAAATAAAAAAAAGTATACATATTTATCATGACAGTCCTATGTATATATGAACCCCCTAGTGAACCCAACTCCTACTTCCTGTCCTCTACTGTATACTCACTCCTACTCTTTGCTTCAACTCTTTCCCCTGCTATCTTCCCCTCCTCTAATGTTCGGGTATCTCCTTGTTTTCTTGAATTCTATCCACACCTCCCATTTGCTTGTATTCCCCTCAAATTCTTCGTCCCCACAGCATTTCAGATATTCCATTTCCTGTATCTCTTCTATTTTCTGCAGCCATTCTCCTATAGAGGGGCTATCTACTTCCTGCCAGTTACCGGGGATCAGACTTTTGGCCGCGTTCAGTAGGTGGGGGATAATAGATTTCATATATTGTTTTGCCGAACGTAAAACTGCCTGGAACAAACATCCCCACGGCTCCTCTGGTATCTCATTTTTAGTTATCTCTTTTATTAAATGCAACACTTCTATCCAATATTTTTTAATTTTAGGGCACTTTCACCAAATATGGGCCATGGTCCCAATTTCTTTACATCCCCGCCAACAGAGTGGTGTCTTTCCTTCCTGGAATTTATTGGCTTTCTCTGGGGTTATGTACAATCGTGTTAGACATTTGTAATTCATTTCAATGGTGCTACTATTAACCGCTGATCCATGAGCCATCTTCCATATTTCCTTCCCTCGTTCTCCCAGCTCTTGTTCCCATTTTTTTATGTATGGCAGTATCTCCGGACCTTTTAGTGCTACCAATGTTTTATAAATCCAGGAGATACACATTCCTTTGTCAGCAGATATACAAATCCACTTGAAAGGTAGTAGGTCTTCCTCGGATCTTATCGGCTGTGGGAGTGTTGAGACAGAGTGCTTTAACTGGGCGTAACGCCATTCATCTATCATCAATAAATCTTTTGTTTTAAACTTGTAATGTGCAAATTTTCCCCTTTTCCATAATATCTTTCAGTTGTGCATTCTCATCTTTTATCCACCTCCCATATTCTAACCCCTTGCCTGGTGGGAAAAAGTCAGTGTCTCGTGGTGGTAAAAACAGTGAATTATATTTCCATTGTTCTTGTGTGTGAATTGCGTCCCATATTTTTAATACCTTCCGTGTCATATCAAGTGTGCCTATATCTAATTTGCTATACTGTGGTGGGATCCAAATGATCTTTCCCAGTGAACCATTACTCATCGTGTGCTCTTTATTTACCCATCTTTTTTTTCTTTATTGTTTTTAACCTATTCAGGTATTCATGACAATAGGATTGCGTTATAATATTTTTTTAAGGTCTGGGACCCCCAATCCCCCTTGTATTTTGTCTTTGTTTAATACTGTGAAACTAATTCTCAGCTTTTTATTCCGCCATATGAATCTTAGCATCATAGTTTTAAGTACCCCAAAATATGTCTGTGGGAGTGGTATCGGCAGCATTTGAAATTTGTATATTATTTTGGGGACTATGGCCATTTTAAAAATGTTTATTCTCCTGAACCACGAGAGACATCTTGAGGAGATTTTTTTCATTTCTGCTCTTATTTCATTTAATAATGGGATATAATTTTTTTTATACATTTGCTCTATAGTCAGAGTTAATTTTATCCCTAAATATTTCATCTCTGTCTTTCTCCATGTAAATGGGAACTCCTGTTGTAAGCTTTGTACGTCCTGGTTGTTTATGTTAATGTTTAAAACCTCTGACTTAGAGGGATTTATTTTATAGTTCGTTATTTTGCATAGTGTTTTAGTATCCTCATTAATTTAGGCAAAGTTGTCCTCAGGTTAGAGATATAAAACAATACGTCATCCGCATATTTTATGTTCCTCCTCTCCAATCGTTACCCCATGGATGTCTGGACTGTTTCTTATTACCGCGAATAGGGGTTCCAATGATAGTACAAATAAGAGTGGTGACAAAGGACACCCCTGTCGCGTTCCATTGTACATCTCAAAGGGTGATGATAGTGTCCAATTTACTATTATCCTCGCCATGGGGTGGTTATAAAGTGCCCTGATCCATAGGAGCATCTTTGATCCTATTCCCATTTCTTCCAGGGTATTTAACATGAATCCCCAGACTACCCTGTTGAATGCTTTTTATACATCTATCGACAGGAGTAGACCTGGGTATCCCCTTTCTTTCATTTTCTGAAGCAACATCAGAGTTCTCACACCATTATCCCTTCCTTCTCTCCCAGGTATGACCCCGACCTGGAAGACGTCAGTTGTGACTAAACATGTAGGGTGGTGCTACACACTGACGTCATCGCGCCCCACGTGACCCCGGAAGCACGGGTATCGATACATGCTGGTTATATTTTGTACAACGCCTGTCTTTTAAATGATTTCATGTAAGTAGCCACTTCGCTTTTTAGATTTTCCATTAAATAAATTGAATTACACTATTGCGGACCATCTTCTTTCTATGTGGCAATGATCAAATGATTGGGATAAAGAGACGGACCTGACGGTTAAAGACACAGGAGCCCGACTGGGGTCTATGCCCGCAGAGGCTATCTGCCTGCGTTTATGACCTTACCTAGAGATAGGTGGTCATAGTGTTCTGGTAAGGATCCTCTGATATAGTGTGGTGCGGGTGTCCTCACGGCTCCCCCCCCCCCCTTTCTCCCTTTTCAACACCTGGTGGAAGGATCCCTGTTGTGCTACCTAAGGACTTTTGGACTTTGTCTTACCCGCTTTACTGGAACCCTATCTCCCTTTCTTCACTGTTTATTGAATATGCATCAATTTTTTACAGCACGTAGTGCACTTTATTTCACAGTGGACTTTTTTTATAATTAGTGATACTGTTATGCACCATGAGGTTCATCTGTGTCTGCCACATTGATCAATAATGTTTATTGCGGATTTTACGTTTTAAAATACTTGTATTTAATTTTCACATAACACATATTATGATGTAGATTTATTACTCACTTTAGCCTTCCTCAAATGATGAGCCTCCCACTAGAGTTTTTTCTTATTTAGCGTGATCTTCCAAGAGATATCCTTGGTCAGATTGCAGCTCACTTTAATTTCGCAGTACACATGTTTTACACATTATTATAGCGCGGTATTCTTATTTATTTATGAACCTGACCTGGTCTCCGTGTACCAGGTCCTTCATCACCTTTTTCATCCTAGTTGCCAGGACTTTTGCAAATAATTTTGTGTCCACATTTAGTAGGGAGATAGGTCTATAGCTGGAACACAGACCTATATCATTCCCCTCCTTTGGGATAATAGTTATTGCAGCCAGTAATGCTTCCTTGCGCATTTCTTGTCTGCTACCAATCCCGTTCATATATGAACATAATTTTGGAATTAAGATCTCTTTAAACTTTTTGTAATAATAGGTTGTAAGAAGAGTTGAGCGAACCCGAACTGTAAAGTTCGGGTTTGTACCGGACTTTAGGGTGTCTGTGTCCCGAACCCGGACATTTGAGAAAAAGTCCTGGTTCGGGTATTTTTTCGTGCCTTTTGAATAGCTGCAGGGCAGCCAATCAACAAGTGTTTCACTTGTTTGCCCTTAGAAGCCATCACAGCCATGCCTACTAATGGCATGGCTGTGATTGGCCAGTGCATCATGTGACCCAGCCTTGATATGAGCTGGAGTCATGTAGCGCTGCATGTCACATGCTCTCAGGCTAGTGTAGGGAGAGGATGCTGCCGCTGCTGTGAGGGTCAGATTACTGTTATAAAATCATCTCATACTGGTATAGGGAGAGGTTCCTGCCTGCGCTGTGAAGGACAGATTACCGTTATAAAATCATCTCATATTAGTATAGGGAGAGGTTCCTGCCGCCGCTGTGAGGGATAGATTAGCGCTATAAAATCATCTCATACTAGTATAGGGAGAGGTTCCTGCCGCTGGTGCATTGGTGTGAGGGATAGATTAGCATTATAAAATCATCTCATACTAGTATAGACAGTACGCCTGCTACTACCCACCGCACCCAGGGACCTAGCACACCAAAGGCAGCTCAAAGGAGTTCCCCGGCGTGGCAGTTCTTCAGACAATGTGCTGATGACAAGACACGAGTGGTTTGCACGCTGTGCAATGAGAGCCTGAAGCAAGGCATACATGTTCTAAACCTGAGCACAACCTGCATGACCAGGCATCTACATGCAAAGCATGACCTGCAGTGGAATAAGCACCTCAAAATACAAGAAAGGTCTCGGGCTCCTCCTGCTTCCTCTTCTGCCTCTGCCTCTTCCTCCACCTCTACAGTGCCAGTGTCACCTGCCACCCAGCAAACAGACGATGTGACAGCAACGCCACCATGTCCGCCACTGTCCCCAAGCATTTCCACACCATGGTCCCATGGAAGCTCACAGCTGTCCATCTCCCAAACACTGGAGAGAAAGAAGAAGTACCCCCCTACCCACTCACGACCCCTGGCACTGAATGCCAGCATTTCAAAATTCCGGTGGCTGTCCCACAGTACATGGTTCACAGCCGCCACTACTTTTCCAGGCGAGCCATCCCTTCCCTGCACAAACAAGTATGGGACAAGATCAAGTGTGCACTGCGCAACGCCATCTGTGGCAAGGTTCACATAACCACTGATACGTGGACAAGTAAGCACAGGCAGGGACACTATATCTCGCTAACTGCACACTGGGCAAATGTAGTGGCGGGTGGGCCTGAGGCGGATAGCAGTTTGGCGCATTTCCTTCCGCCACCGAGGATTTCAGGGCATTTCCCTTTGCCTCCTGTTGCCTCCTCCTCCTACTCCACTTCCTCCTCCTCTACCACCTCCTCATTTGGTCAGAGTAACACCTTCACCACCAACTTCAGCACATCCAGGGGGAAATGACAGCAGGCTGTTTTAAAACTGATATGTTTGGGGGATAAACCCCACACTGCGCAGGAGCTGTGGATGGGCATTGAACAACAGACCGATGAGTGGTTGGTGCCACTGAGCCTCAAGCCCAGCCTGGTGGTGTGCGATAATGGGAGAAATCTCGTAGCAGCTCTGGGCCTAGCCGCTTTGATGCACATCCCTTGCCTGAAGCATGTGCTGAATTTGGTGGTGCAGATATTTCTAAAAAACTACCCGGATATGTCAGAGCTGCTGCAGAAAGTGTGGGCCGTCTGTGCGCGCTTTCAGCGTTCTCACCCTGCTGCTGCTCGCCTGTCTTCGCTGCAGCGGAACTTCAGCCTTCCCGCTCACCGCCTCCTATGCAACGTGCCCACAAGGTGGAACTCCACCTTGCACATGCTGGAGAGACTGTGCAAGCAGCAGCAGCAGGCAATAGTGGAGTTTCAGCTGCAGCACGCACGGGTCAGTCGCTCTGCGGAACAGCACCACTTCACCTCCGAGTGGGCCTCCATGCGAGACCTGTGTACCATATTGCAATGTTTCAAGTACTCCACCAACATGGCCAGTGCCGATGACACTGTTATCAGCGTTACTATCCCACTTCTATGTCTCCTTGAAAAAACACTTCGGGCGATGATGGAAGAGGGTGTGGCACAGAAGGAGGAGGAAGAGGGGTAATTTCCACGGTTATCAGGCCAGTCATTCACAAGTGGCTCTGAGGGTGGGTTCCTGCACCAGCATAGGCCAGGTAAAAAAATTTCAAGCCAGGGCACAGTTCTGGAGGATGAGGAGGATGAGGAGGAGGAACTGTGTTCACAGCAGGGTGGCACCCAGTGCAGCTCGTGGGCATCACTGGAGTGTGGCTGGGGGGATACGGAGGACACAGATGATACACCTCCCACAGAGGTCAGCTTGCCTCTGGGTAGCCTGGACATGAGCGACTACTTGCTGCAGTGCCTGCGCAATGACAGCCGAGTTGCCCACATTGTAACTTGTGTTGATTACTGGGTGGCCACCCTGCTGGATCCCCGTTTCAAGGACAATGTGCCGTCCTTAATTCCCTCACAGAAGCGTGATCGAAAGATGCGCGACTACAAGTGCACGCTGGTAGACACGCTGCTGAGGACATTCCCAAATGACACCGGGGGCTCAGTGGAATCACAAGGCGAAGGCAGAGGAGGAGGAAGAGGTCGCCAACGCAGCTGTGGCACCGCCAGCACCTCAGAAGGCAGGGTTAGCATGGCCAAAATGTGGAAAAGCTTTGTCAGCAGCATGCCACAACAAACAGCACCACCAGCTGATAGGCAATGTCTTAGCAGGAGGCAGCATTTCAGCAATATGGTGGAACAGTATGTGCACACACGCCTACACGTACTGACTGATGGGTCTGCCCAATTCAACTTCTGGGTCTCCAAATTGGGCACATGGCCTGAGCTTGCCCTTTATGCCTTGGAGGTGCTGGCCTGCCCTGCAGCCAGTGTATTGTCTGAACGTGTGTTTAGCACTGCAGGGGGCGTTTTCACAGACAAGCGCAGCCGCTTGTCCACAGCCAACGTGGACAAGCTAACCATTATTAAAATGAACCAGGCATGGATCCCACAAGACTTGTCTGTACCTTATGCAGAATAGCCATTTATACCGGCCTCACTCAACCATTGGTATACTTAAGTGAACGTATCCTTTTTTTTTTAAATATGTCTCAATATTTTGGGGGCTACCCCAATTAGGAAAATTTTTTTTTGTGCCAAAAGTTCGGGTCACCATTGACTTCAATGGGGTTCGGGGTCAAGTTCGGGGCCAAACTCAAACATTTTCGCGAAGTTCGGCCGAACTTTCCAAACCCGAACATCCAGGTGTCCACTCAACTCTAGTTGTAAGCCCATCTGGGCCTGGACTCTTCCCTGGGACTGTACTCTTTAATGCTGCGTTAATCTCTTCCTCTGTAATAGGTTCGTCCATAGCTAATAGTCGGCTATCCCTGTTGTTGTATATATCATCTTTCCCTACTTGTTTTGAATTTTTCCTATATAATGATTTTTTCTTTTCCAATATTTTAGCCAAATATTTCCCATTATTATTTGCCTATTGATATCTCTCTTTCTTGTTTTCTGGGCCTCCTCTTCAAGTAGTTCTTTTAATTCTTCCCTTTTTGTCACTAGAGTCTGAAGTGTCTCCCCGTCTCCGTGACCTTTGTGCCGTTGCTCTAATTCGTGGATCTCTTTGATTAGCTTCCCCCTTATGTAGACTTTATGGGCCTCCCAAATCGTGGCTTCCTATATCTCCCCGGTATCATTCTCCCTGAAGTATTGCTCTAGTTCTTCTTTTATCCTATCCACCCCATCTCTATCATGTATGAGTTGTTTGTTTAATCTCCATGTATTCGGTCTTTTCTGTTACCCCAAGGTCTCCATCTCCATTGTCACCGGAGCATGGTCCGATAAGAGTCATTACTTCCCTCTCCAGAAGCCTATGTTCCACCATGATATAGTCCAATTTTGAGTATGTCCTGGAGAGTAATAGGTGTAATCACGCGTTCTGGAATGTTGCATTCTCCATGCATCTATCATTTGTTCGCAAAATAATCTTTTTTTTAGGCCCCTCAACTGCGCGCTTCCTGTCTCCTGCACACGGGACGTACTATCCAACTTTGGTTCCTTACATAAATATAGGTCTCCCGCCACTATCACCTGTCCCTTTTTAAAGCTCGACGATTTTCCTATGACCTCATTCACATCACAAATCGGATTCCCCTGGCAAAGCCAATGGCGACCCCCTTAGCCCTTCTTGTTGTGGAGTCTCCGTAAAACCATATGGGGAAGTCCCTTGAATAGAGCTTTACGTTTGTCTCCTGTGACATATGCATTTCTTGTAAAAATACTACCCCTGCGGCATATCTTTTAATTTCTCTTAGGATTTTGTATCATTTTATAGGTATATTTAACCCCTGCACATTATAGGTCAAGATTTTGGTTGTAGTCATTGTTTTAGTATGTATTTTTCCAGACTATTCAGGAGGTCCGCTAGGACCCCTGGAGCGCTGAGGGGATGCCTAAGCCTAGTGAGCCTAGCCTTCCTTTGTGCAGTACAGGAATCTATCTTTTCACCCCCTCCCTCCCCCCCCTGCCCCCCTCCCCGTTGGGGTATTTTGGCCCTCCCTTGGCCCTTATGTCTGAGCTGGGCATTTTCCTTTTCTTCTTTCTTTCTCCTTCCCTTCTTCTACTCACTTCCTTTCCTCCCCAGCTCCCGACCTAACCCCGTGAGGTTGAGCTCTGTCTTTCCTCCCTAGTTGGAATGCTTGAGATGTTCTCGCGTTTGTCGATATTACCTCCTAACTCCCGTCCCCAAGCCCCTCCCCCTCTCCCTCCTCTCTTCATCGCTTTCTTCCCTCTCTCCCCCGATGCGGCTAAAATTTACTTTGGTTTATAATTTTGTTATGTTTTCTTCTTTGTTCCTGTTTTCTTTTTTGGTATTAGATGCCAATCTTCCTCTACTTCTACATTTGTTGTTGTTTTCTGAGCTTCTGTCCATCCTGGGATTTCAACCATGGGGCTATCTAGTTTTTTGCAGAAACTTTCCATCTCCTTCGGGCATTTTAATCTGGCAGTTACCCCTTCCTTTCGTCCAATCAGGCAGGGTGGGAATCCCCAGGAGAACTAGTCTAAAGTTATTCATAAATTGATTCATAGAGATCAGTGTGGTTTCATATCGACCCGTTCCACAGCGCAAAAGATTGTTCTTGAATTTGCAGCTACCTGTAGATAATACGGGTAACAGAGCTATCTATTCCTTGGAAGCGGCAAAGGCCTTCGACAGTGTGGAATGGCCATATCTGTGGGAGGTCTTGGAGTGCTTCGGGGTGGGTACCATGTTCATACAATGGGTACAGGTGTTATATGCTTCCCCCATTGCCTGCATTAGGGTTAATGGGGAGTTATCAGGGGTCTTTGCACTGCATCGGGGCACTAGACAAGGGTTTCCTTTGTCTCCACTGTTGTTTGCCATGGCGGTGGAACCCCTGGCTGCACGCATACGGGCTTCTCCAGAGATTATAGGATTCCAAAGGGGGCAGAATTCTGAGGTAATCTCCATGTATGCTGATGATACCCTTTTGTATCTGGGGGATACTAAGGGGACATTGTGGGCAGTAATGCACTTAATCGACAGCTTTGGGGAATTATCAGGCTTTTCTAGGGTCAGTTTAATAAAAATGGTATGGGCCCCTCAACTCCTCTATCTCTTCAATAATGCCCCAGTGTGGATTCCGAGAAAATGGTTTCTGCGTATTGACACACAATTTAGGGAACTAATCTGTCGCAAAAAGAACCCTCGCATAAGTTTAACCACCCTGCAGATGGGTAAGGATCAGGGAGGACTGGGGGTTCCCAATCCCAGGGTTTACTACATAGAATCCCAGGTTCAGCAGCTGGGGGGATGGGGTGAATTGGATCCTTTGGATGCAATTCGAAATATGATTATCCCGGAAGGATCAAAGTGCTCTGCCCTGACACATCTAGAGGGAGGTCTTTCGCACTTGCCTAGGAGACTGCCCACAGTCTCCCTTCTCACTACATTGTGGAAACAAGTCAAGTCAAATCTAAACATAAATGGTTTTCTGAAAAGTACACACCTATGGCATAATCTTAGCTACAAAGAAATAATGAAATTGGTAGGATTTAAGGGGTGGGCAGAAGCGGGACTTAAATATATATAGCAACTATACAATAGAACAATCCTAAAATCATTCTCGCTACTCCAATAGGAGTTCCAAATTCCGAGGACCCACTTCTATAAATACTTACAAATACGACATGCCGTGAACGCACAAGCAAGGGTCACTAAACTTGAGCTGGCAGTACACCCCATAGTGGATGATGTGTTACAGACCTTGGATAAAAAGGGAATGATATCCAGGGCCTACTCTATGGTGCTTGGTGCAATGCACAGTGATAGGGTATTACCGTGCAAGAGGGGGTGGGAGGATGATGTGGGAGGCATGCATGGCGGCTGCCCCATTGGTCTCTGTGTCGGCCTCGCAAAAGTTGTCACATCTCTTCTTATTGCACAGATCATATAGCACACTGCAAAAACAACATGCATGGGGATATAGGGAGAGTCCACTGTGTCCAAAATGCCGAAGAGAATATGGTGATTTTATACACATGCTGTGGCGATGCCCAAAACTCTTCCGGTATTGGGAAGAGGTTATCTCTACGATCACACAAATCTTTCAGTACCCGCTTGCAAAGGATCCAATTGTGTGTCTTTTGGGAGCCCTTGAAAAGGAGCTTCTGACTCCCCACACCCATCTAGCAATAATACGTCTACTATATATGGCGCGTAAGCTTATTGCTAGATGTTGGATCTCCCCTAGAGTCCCCACAAAGGGACAGTGGGTGACACAAGTTAATTTAATGTTAATAAGAGAAAGGTTGACAAATCTACATAGAGGGGCGTCTAAAAAGTTCCTCTCTATGTGGCAACCATGGCTAGACGTCCCGGGCTTGGCACCGCAACAACTGGTAATGAATAGGCTTCTGGAGGGCTGAGGGTAAGGGGATATATAACTGTATAAAGTGAATATATTAATACAAGGTATGCTATGTGGGATTTCGAACGTAGGGGCAGCAGCAAAAAAGTTAGTTGTCTTTTCTTTTTGTTTTTTTTCTGAATAACAGATTCTTCTGAGAATACTGGGTAAGAATGTTAAAGACCACTGCATAGATATTTCCTTGGTATTACACATGGGTTAAGCCTGCACAGATAGAACGGCGTATTTTTGTCACTGCTACTATGCATGCACCAAAGATAGGTATATGGATGGATAATACATAGCAAGGTAGTGAAGACTGTAGACTATATCACAAATGCTATGTTCAACTTCTGCGTTGTGAACAGATGTATGTCTTTTCCCGTAAACATGTTACTGATTGTATTTGTTGTGGTCTTTATAATTTATAATAAAAACCTTTTTCTGATTTAAATAAACGTATTTATTACTGAGTCTTTTATGGCCCCCTTTTAACTTCCGCTATGAATAGTCTCTATAAACTCTTGTTTCCCCGAATACCCGGACGCCCACACCTCACTGCCCACAGCCTGTCCCTTGGGATTGCATAGGAGATTTAAACTAAATGAAACAAAACAAGCTCAAAATCCACACTCGGGCTGGAGCCCCTTCTATAGGCGTTTAACAACAATTATTATCTCCTCTAAATATCTGTGATCACCTCTTCCGTCTGTCTGTTCAAGTCTCTTCTATTGCATTAAAACACGCAGGAGAAAGGAGTAGCAAAGAAGCAATACACTTATCCCAGTCTATATATTGCTGATCACTCACCCCCAGTTGATTCTGGTTAGTCCACGGTACTTTTATACTTGCGTATTGTTGTTTACTTCCATTAAGCCGTTCCACACCATTGTCTTTCTGTATCTGAGACATTGGGGGTCATTTATTATAGCGCTGCCGCAAAATAGCGGCAAAACTACCGCGATTCATGGCAAATTACCGCGATTTGCAGTAAATATCGCTAATACTGTATTCACAATAGCGGTGGTGGCAAATTACTCCCAAAATGAAATTCACTATTGCTCCCAGGTCGCAGATAACGCCCAAATCCTTACTCTAGTCAGGACCTGGAGTAGTGCAAATAGAAATAATGTTTAGAGCATGATATGATTCCCTAAATTGTGCTAAAATATGCGGTATATTGTTTAAAGATAATCTGCTTTTAAACTGCGTGAAAAAGTGATTTCTACACTGAAATATCTTAAAAAGTCTGAGAAGAGATATATTCCCAGTCTCTTTACATTTAGGTGCATAGCACAGCTGAGCACAACTGAGCATGCTCAGACACAAAACAACTCAGTTTTTAACTCTCATGGAGTAATTCCTTGAGTAAATAGTAAATACCAAAATGAGAGTTTTTTTACTCAGCTTTTTTTTAGGAGTGAAGATGAGAGTTATGTAGCCCAATGCAATTTTCAGCCATTAATTCTAATGGTACAATTGTTATTTCCCCCAAATAAATCCTTTTAATGTTGATATGAAATGCATCTTTCTCTCAAGGAAATTGTCGCAATGTTTTTCTATTTTGTTTTTTAAGAATGCTAGAATAATCTTTTCCTGACAGACTCCATGGCAGCATACGTGTGGGTAGGCTCCGCCTCCATAACTACCCTATAGGACTCTGCTCCCATAAATCTTTGCTCCTCCCTATCAACCGTGTTCCTTTTTTGTCCTCCTCCGTAGGACCGGTCGGACGGTTCTCTACCTTATGGTGTCCCCACTACGATCGGTGTCCGGCAAGTTGCCAGGGTTGCTCTCCTCCGATAAGCCCCACTAAGGAAGGGTATGGAGTGTAATGCAGAGTAGCGCTGAAGTCAGGACCCCTGAAGAGTGCGCAATGGCCGATAGCCTTGCTGTGAGCAGGTGGCCCTATCTGCAAAGTCCGGTGTGTGTGTGCATGTTTCAAGCACCCTGTCCGCCACGATCGTAGGGGATTGGTAAGTCGTTTTTCTTTTTGCATATTTTATACATGGCAGTAGTATGTGTCATTTGTGTTAGGACACTTGCCTGTTTCTTCCTTGCTTCC
>BLSH010331524.1:67146-79475 GCA_018402905.1 Glandirana rugosa | reverse complement strand
TATAAAAGCAATCATAGCAGCTGATTATCTGCTAGACTGCTTTTGCAAGCAGTGGGAGGGAATGCCCCTCCTGCCATCTTCCATGATTTTCTTGGGCTCTCCTGTCCCACCGGGGAACGTCAGAATGCAGCCGGTGGTTCCACCAGCTGACCATAGAGCTGATAAAAGACTAGAATGGCTCCAATCATCTCTATGGCCTAAGATACCGGAGGCTACGAGAGTTTCATGACTTTGTTTTCGTCTGATATAAGCCATGCCATTGGGAAATTGGGGAAGCATCTTATCACACCGATTTTGGTGTAGTCAGATGCTTTAAGGGCCGAGGAGATATCTAGAGTTTAATAGACCCCAAATTAAATTTTAAAAAAATGGGCAACACTACCTATTTTTATCATAGAGGATATTTAAATTTCCTGTGATAACAATAAAAATGATAGAAAAAAAAGATGAAAGGTACAGTGTAAAAATAAAATAAAAAGCAAAATGAATAATTTAAAAAAAATGCACCCCTGTCCAACCGTGCACGCGCGCAAATGTGAACGCAAGCGTCGATCTCATGTTGTATGTAAACAGCAATTGCACTATGCATGTGAGGTATCACCGCAAACGTCAGATCGAGGGCAGTAATTCTAGCAGTTCAAACCCCCTCCCCAAATTACCCCATACTTTCCAAAATGGGGTCATTTGGGGGGGGGATTTGTGCTATCTGGGCATTCCATGGCCTCCGAAACTGTGATAGGGAATGAGGAGTAAAATTACCATTTTATGCCCTTAGAAAGCATGAAGGCGGTGATTGGTTTTCAGGGTCCTGTACATGGCTAGACTGCCAAAAAGTCTCACAAATGTGGGTTTTCCATATTCGGAACAAACAGCAGAATGTATTTTGGGGTGTAGTTTCACATATACCCATGGCATGTTCGAGCAACATATCATTTAGTGACAACTGTGAAAAAAAAAAAATGTAATTTCCCCAAAACTTGTGGCAAAATATAAAATATTCCATGGACTCAAAATGCCTCTCAGCAAATAGCTTGGGGTGTCTACTTTCCAAAATGGGGTCATTTGGGGAGGTTGCTATCTGGGCATTTCATGGCCTCCGCAACTGAGATAGGTAGCGTGAGGTGAAGGCATACGTTTTCCCCCTTAGAAATTCTGAAGGAGGTGATTGGGTTTTGGGGTCCCGTACGCGGATAGGCTCCCAAAAAGTCTCACACATGGGGTATCCCCATACTTAGGAGAAGCAGCAGAATGTATTTTGGTGTGTAATACCACATATACCAATGGCATGTGTGAGTAATACATAATTTCAGTGACAACTTTGTGTATTTTGTTTTTGTCATTTTTCAATCACTTGCAACAAAAAAAAAAAATATTCCATGGACTCAACATGCCTCTCAGCAAATAGCTTTGGGTGTCTACTTTCCGAAATGGGGTAATTTTTTTTTTTTTTGCTATCTGGGCATTTCATGGCCTTTGCAACTATGATAGGTAGTGTGGGGTGAAGGCATACATTTATGCACTTAGAAATCCTGAAGGCGGTGATTGGTTTTTGGGGTCTTGTGCGCGGATAGGCTCCCAAAAAGTCTCACATATGGGGTATCCCCATACTCATTCAGCAGAATGTATTTTGGGGTGTAACTCCACATATGTCCATGGCATGTGTGAGCAATATATCATTTTCAGTGACAACTTAGTGTAATTTTTTTTGTAATTTTTCAATCACTTGTGACTAGAGTTGAGCGAACCCGAACTGTAAAGTTCGGGTCCGTACCGAACTTTTGGGTGTCCGGGACCCAGACCCGACCCAGACTTTTCAAAAAAAGTCCGGGTTCGGGTCCGGGGTTCTGGTATTTTATTACACGTGTTGAAAAGCTGCCAAGGGCAGCCAATCAACAAGTGTTTCACTGGTTTTCCCTAGTTTCAGCAGCATGAAGCCATATTAGTGTTCTAAAATCATCTTAGAACACTAATATGGCTCGACGCGGCTGAAACAGGCTTTTCACACACACTGTGAAGATGATTTTAGAACACTAATATGGCTCCGCGTGGCTGAAACAGGGTTTTTCCACACACTTTCAAGATGATTTTAGACCACTAATATGGCTCCACGCGGCTGAAACAGGATTTTCCCACACACTTTCAAGATGATTTTAGAACACTAATATGGCTTCATGCGACTGAAACAGGGTTTTCCTACACACTTTCAAGATGATTTTAGAAAACTAATATGGTTTCATGCGGCTGAAACAGGGCTTTCCCACACACTGTGAAGATGATTTTAGAACACTAATATGGCTTCATTCGGCTGAAACAGGGTTTTCCCACACACTTTCAAGATGATTTTAGAACAATAATATGGCTTCATGCGGCTGAAAGAGGGCTTTCCCACACACTGTGAAGATGATTTTAGAACGCTAATATGGCTCCACGCGGCTGAAACAGGGTTTTCCCACACACTTTCAAGATGAGTTTAGAACACTAATATGGCTCCACGCGGCTGAAACAGGGCTTTCCCACACACTTTCAAGATGATTTTAGAACACTAATATGGCTTCATGCGGCTGAAACAGGGTTTTCCCACACACTGTGAAGATGGAAGATGATTTTAGAACACTAATATGGCTCCACGTGGCTGAAACAGGGTTTTCCCACACACTTTCAAGATGAGTTTAGAACACTAATATGGCTCCACGCGGCTGAAACAGGGTTTTCCCACACACTTTCAAGATGATTTTAGAACACTAATATGGCTCCACGTGGCTGAAACAGGGTTTTCCCACACACTTTCAAGATGATTTCAGAACACTAATATGGCTCCACGTGGCTGAAACAGGGTTTTCCCACACACTTTCAAGATGATTTTAGAACACAAATATGGCTTCATGTAGCTGAAACAGGGTTTTCCCACACACTGTGAAGATGATTTTAGAACACTAATATGGCTCTACGCGGCTGAAACAGGGTTTTCCCACACACTTTGAAGATGATTTTAGAACACTAATATGGCTCCAAGCGGCTGAAACAGGGTTTTCCCACACACTTTCAAGATGATTTTAGAACACTAATATGGCTCCACGCGGCTGAAACAGGGTTTTCCCACACACTTTGAAGATGACTTTAGAACACTAATATGGCTCCGCGCGGCTGAAACAGGGTTTTCCCACACACTTTCAAGATGATTTTAGAACACTAATATGGCTCCACACGGCTGAAACAGGATTTTCCCACACACTTTCAAGATGATTTTAGAACACTAATATGGCTTCATGCGGCTGAAACAGGGTTTTCCCACACACTTTCAAGATGGTTTTAGAACACTAATATGGCTTCATGCGGCTGAAACAGGGTTTTCCCACACACTGTGAAGATGATTTTAGAACACTAATATGGCTCCACGCTGCTGAAACAGGGTTTTCCCACACACTTTCAAGATGATTTTAGAACACTAATATGGCTCCACGCGGCTGAAACCTGGTTTTCCCACACACTGTGAAGATGATTTTAAAACACTAATATGGCTCCACGCGGCTGAAACAGGGTTTTCCCACACACTTTGAAGATGATTTTAGAACACTAATATGGCTCCACGTGGCTGAAACAGGGTTTTCCCACACACTTTCAAGATGATTTTAGAACACTAATATGGCCCCACACGGCTGAAACAGGGTTTTCCCACACACTTTCAAGATGATTTTAGAAAACTAATATGGCTCCACGTGGCTGAAACAGGGTTTTCCCACACACTTTGAAGATGATTTTAGAACACTAATATGGCTCCAGGTGGCTGAAACAGGGTTTTCCCACACACTTTGAAGATGATTTTAGAACACTAATATGGCTCCATGTGGCTGAAACAGGATTTTCCCACACACTTTCAAGATGATTTTAGAACACTAATATGGCTTCATGCGGCTGAAACAGAGTTTTCCCACACACTTTCAAGATGATTTTAGAAAACTAATATGGCTTCATGCGGCTGAAACAGGGCTTTCCCACACACTGTGAAGATGATTTTAGAACACTAATATGGCTCCACGTGGCTGAACCAGAGTTTTCCCACACACTTTCAAGATGAGTTTAGAACACTAATATGGCTCCACGCAGTTGAAACAGGATTTTCCCACACACTTTCAAGATGACTTTAGAACACTAATATGGCTTCATGCGGCTGAAACAGGGTTTTCCCAAACACTGTGAAGATGATTTTAGAACACTAATATGGCTTCATGCGGCTGAAACAAGGTCTTCCAAAACACTTTGAAGATGATTTTAGAACAGTAATATGGCTCTATGCCCTGCAATATGCTTTTCCCACACACTTTAAAAATTATTTTAGAACAATAATCTTTCCCTTAAAGCAACAGCTGGAGGCTTTCCCTGTACAACTTGGAGATGATTTTAGAATCTAAAATCATCTCCTAGTTCTATAGGGAGAGGTTCCTACTGTTGCTTAAAGAGACAGATTATTGTTTCTTGCAGAAAATTAAAAAGTGCATCTACAGTGCTGGTTTAAAAAAAAAACAAAAAAATCCAAAAAAAAAAAAACAGTGTTGGCTACCTCCTCCTCCTCCACCACCACTTTCACCGCCTCCTATGTGATTTTAGCTTAAACATTATTTTAAGTTATTTCCCTATCCCCATTTCTTTGTAGGGCACTTGTCCGACCCTTACCCCCATTTTCCTTCATTTTGCAGACCTCTAGGACTTTCCAGGACTTTGTTACAGACATTTTTGTGCCTAAAAATTTGGGTCCCCATTGATTTCAATGGGGTTCGGGGTCCGGGTCAAAGTCCGGACCCGAACCCGACTTTGTCCCGAAGTTCGGCCGAACTAGCAGAACTCGAACTTCCAGAGGTTTGATCAACTCTACTTGTGACAAAAAAATAAAATACTCAGTCGGCTCAACAAGCCTCTCAGCTAATTCCTTTGGATGTCTACTTTCCAAAGTGGAGTCATTTGGGAGGGTTGTACTGCCCTTCCATTATAACACCTCAGGAAATGAGATAGGCAGTCATAAAATAAAAGCTGCATAAATTCCAGAAAATGTACCCTAGTTTGTAGACGCTATAACTGTTGCGCAAACCAATAAGTGTACGCTAATTTACTTTTTTTTTTACCCGAGACATGTGGCTGAATACATTTTGGCAAAAATGGATGACTAAAATTTAGTTTATTGTATTTTTATAATAACAAAAAGTAGAAAATATCATTTTTTTTTTCAATTCATCGTTCTTTTTTCATTTATATCGCAAAAAATAAAAAACGCAGAGGTGAACAAATACCACCAAAAGAAAGCTCTATTTATGGGGAAAAAAGGACACAAATTTAGTTTGGGCACATCATTGCATGACCGCACAATTACCAGTTAAAGCAGCCAGTGCCAAATCAAAAAAAGTGCTCTGGTCCTAACGTGGGAAATACTTCCGAGGCTGAAGTGGTTAAAAAAGAAAAAAAAAATAAGTGTCCCCTATTGTAATCCATCATCAATCACAGCGCGCGACAAACCCGAAAAAAAAAGAAAAAGCCGCCACAGCTCCTCCTCCATGGGAAGGCTCCCACCAACTGAGCTTGCTTTGTTTTGCCAGTTTATTTATAGTGAAGGGTGGGGTCACCCAGTGATGTAATTGAGTGACCCGCCACTCTGAGGTTACATGACATCAGAAGGGGGACGGGGTCACCTGTATGTCACCGGGTGGCCCCACGCTTCACTATAAATAAACTGTCAAAACAATGCGAGCGCAGACGGCGGCATCCCTCCCATGGAGGAGGAGCTGTGCGCGCCATCTGTGCACTATGAATTATGGGGCATTCGGCGGTGCCAGAGTCATGCAGAGCACCCCATAATGTTCTAAATTCAGGGATCAGGTGAACAACGGAAGTTCGCCCCGTCATTCGCCCATCCCTAACTACAACCAGAGTGGATCAAAATGATATCTCAATGACATAGTTAATACTATGCTAGGTGGGATAATCTGAGTAATATGTAAAAAAAGGTGTGCTTTATAAGATTATTTATCTAGACTCTTCTTGAATGTATTAGGGTTTAAAAGGCCTTCCAGGAAAATAACATTTGTTGATTGTGTTATAAGCATGGTCTTTTATAATGAGTCTTTTATGTGAGATTTGTAATAAGATATAATGTGTACAGTGTGTTTAATACATCCATGTAGCACCTGCAAAGTCCCACACATCCTTACCCTATTTCATGTAACACAGCAAAATAGTAAAGCTCAATGTGAAGATTTGCATCTTTCTTTTGGAGAGCTTTATCCCCCTTTTGATGATTCTTTCTGATATACATAGGCGAAAAAAATCATCCAACATCATTGTTAATACCTGGGGATTCATTTTGGGTGGGGATCATGACGGGAGTCACTTTGGGCGGGGGGCTTGTGTAACCCAGATTACCACAGAGAGGTTGGGAGGCTCCTTGTCCAGCTCCCTGGAGCCCTCTTATGTGTAAGTCACCCTGTGTCTATTAGGGCACAGGGTGACCAAAAACCTTAGTCTGATCTGTGCTGGTCAGACTCACTGCACAACCACACCGAACTCGGCCTTCCCTTTTACCCCTGTTATCCTGGGTTCTATATGTGTGGTTTGTGATGGGAGAGTGGGGGGCTCTTTCACATGGGACAGTGATGTTTCTGGACAATATCCCTCAAGAGATACTGTATATGAAGATAGACTACACCTTTCGCCTCAGACCATTTCTAGATGGTTTGAGGTGGGGTGGGGGTTGCTAAGTGTTTAAGTGCCTCTATCCCATTGTTCTATTGTTCTGTCTGCCTGGGAGCAAGGTACTATGGGATGTGTGTGTGTGTGTGTTAACTCTGAGAAGGGAGAGGGTTTTCTCCAGCAGCCCCTCCTAAGGACATCTATTGTTGAAATGTTTGAACACCTGTGTGTCTCTTGTTACCCCGCCCTGAATAATTATGCAATGTGAGGGGGGTTGTCCGTTGAGTGGTTACCTCTGTGTACATGTGTCTCAAACAGTTTGATGTTTGACCCTACACTGAACGCTTCAGCTAGTGAATGGGAAGGAGAGAAGGGGACCTTGGATTGGCTGGTTCTGGACCAAGGAAGCATTTACGGCGGACATACTCTTGTGGAGAACGGAGGTACACGACATTGGTTGACAGCGGTGGGATCGTGCTTCCTGGCTGTGAACACGTCCAAACCACCACCAAGATCCAAGGTCTGGATAGCAGACTTTGGTCGTCCCAGCAGAGATATGGATTTGGCATCAGAGTTGCAGGAGCTTCTGTGGAGCGCCCTTTCAGCAATCCCCAGGACTGTGTCTGCAAATCAGTAACTGGAGATCAGGAAGCAGATTAGTGTGCAGGTTTGGATTGGAGCACTCCAGGTCCCTGGTAGACACCAGGGAAAGTGCTTTCAAACCCCAGAGCACCGAGCCAGTGGCCAACGGGAGTTGAGGATGCCATTCCTTGGAGAGAGGCCCCAGGAGCAATAGGTGTCTGAGTTGAACAGGCTGGTCCAGCAGGAGATAGGGCTGGGCAATCGGTATCAGGCTCTGCAATGGCCTGCAGAGGAATATTTAGGGGAGACAACAGAATGCCCTCTGGAGGTGAATGTGATGTGTTACTCTCGCGCTCCCACTTGAACAGCAATTTTTTATGTATATGGTTAAATAATAATAAATCGGTGTTGTGGCAGCTGCAATCGCTAAATAGTTATCCATGACTATTTTGCAAGATTAAAATAAAATAAAGAATGTGCTCAGCGCTACCATTTAGAGTGAAATTAATATGAAATTAATATTTGTACATTCATACATTGCTTCACATGCGTTTTTAGCTCTACTGCAATTTTATAACATAAATGACTTTAAATCCTTATTCCAATCCTCTGTGACTCAAGGCTGGACACAGGTTTTGGTATGAACATATCTTAATAATAGTTCTGTGAAAATAAAGTGTTCGATTTCTAAACAAAAAAAATTGTTATATAGTGATAAATGTCTTTCAATCTTCAATCATTCAAGTGCTCTTTTCTTGTGTGTTTGTGATTACTCCATCCTTCCACAATTTCCAAGTGCTGTTGTGTCAAGTACAGATGAACTGGTGACTTTTATAATCTGTGTCTCCTATGAGTGTTCTAGCCTCTCACCTGAGTGTGCTAGAGCCTATGCACGTAAGGGTTTCTTTGGTGTGACAGTGTGGTGTCAATCTCTCTCCACTGGGGGTCACTCTGTGCTCCTATGGAGCCCTCTTGCTTCCTTTAGTTCCTCCCCGTCTCCTCAGTTGTGTTGGTATTATACATGAAAGAAGGGTACAATATCCCTCGTGGTGTGATATTGTTTAAAACTTTTATTTGATAAAAAACAAGTGCACACTTACATTAAAAAGCCCCCTATGGGCACTTCTCCACGAGCTGCGAGCTCGTCTTTGTATTTCCGTAACTTCTGGTCACCTCCGCTCATGCCCTACGCGTTACGTCATGCATCACTTGACTTCTGGTTCAGTTGCTGCCAGTATTCTGGTCCCTTCTCCGTGTCTCGTAAGCTTGGCGGAATGGAGCTCCAGTTGATAGTGGGCTGGGACAGCCCATAGAAGATATCTAGCAAATGAAATCAAGAAAAGAGACGGGTTTGAACTTCTCTGGGAGCCAGAGTATGCAAATATATGCTTTTGGTACATTCCGCCAAGCTTAAGAGACACGGAGAAGGGACCAGAATACTGGCAGCGGCTGAACCAGAAGTCACGTGAGGCATGACGTAAGCGTAGGGCGTGAGCGGAGGTGACCGGAAGTTACGGAAATACAAAGACGAGCTCACAGCTCATGGAGAAGTGCCCATAGGGGGCTTTTTAATCTAAGTGTGCACTTGTTTTTTAATCATGCTCTCCGGAGGGATATGACTTTTGACTTTGGTGGCCCTGGATTGCTGTTGGAGAGCCTTACAGATGGTTTTGTGCTTGGTGAAGGAGAGCCTACCCTTGAGGACCTGCAAGATTACATAGAGGCTATGCTCAGTCTTGCAGGGGTCTCAGAGCTTAAACCGGACATGGAATATCTGCTAAGGAATAACAGCATCTGGAAAAGCCATACAGGGAACTGTTAGAATACATTCAGCAACATGCCCTAGAATTAGCAGATGGCCACCCCCAAAGTTGCTGACAACAGGGCAGAGTTTTGCTAACCTCTGCCTAGCACCAACAACATCTTCTGGGTTCTACAGACAGGAGATTGTGAACCTCTATCTCCAGACACCAGTTCCAGAGACTGGGGATTTATTAGACTTTTCCGCAGAGGAGGAACAACCTGGGGACCCTCCAGCAGAAGAGCTGGCATTAGGGCCATACTTCACAGAGCTCTGCCTAGCACCAGTAACACCTTATGGGTTCTACGGACAGGAGATGGTGAATCTCTATCCCCAGTCACCAGTTCCAGAGACTGGGGAGTTATTAGACTTTTCTGCAGAGGAGAAAGAACTCAGTGACCCTCCAGCAGAAGAGCTTGCAACAGGGCAGAGTGCTGCTGGCCTCTGCCCTTAACAAACAGAAGATGGAGGTCCTGTGAAAGTGGATGGGACTTCGGTCTCCACTGACACAACCCCAGGAAATGGTCCAGCACTGAGTCGGTAGGATGTCAGTCATGCTTTTCAAGCACTGGGGGCTTGTCATCAAGTAAACCTGCATAGGATTTCAGTCTCCACCTGTGCACCCCAGGGATCCTGTGCAGTCGGCCAAGATCCCCAACAGCAGGACGGAGTGAGCCCAGCCACCCTGTCTTCTCTCTAGCAGCTGAAAGGACTCCAGGGAGAAGGGCCAGTCCACACTTCTCTTCAGCGCAGGTATGTTCTATGAGAGAGACAGAGGTTGGCTGGGTGAGAAATACTCTGTTCAGGACAATGTGTTCGGGGTACTGTGTGGGTACAAACATTGGGGGACTGGAACTACGAACTAACTCCGGGTCAACCCATCTCGGGTCTCATCCTGTGTTAGTCCCCTGCCGAATGGGGAGATGTGTGATGGGAGTCTATTTGGGCGGGGGTTTATGGAACCTAGATTACCTCAGAGAGGTTGGGAAGCTCCTTGTCCAGCTCTCTGGAGCCCTCTTATGTGTAAGTCACCCTATGTCTATTGGGGCACAGGGTGACCAAGAACCCTAGTCTGATCTATGCTGTTCAGACTTACTACACAACCACACCGGACTCAGCCTTCCCTTTTACCCCTGTTATCCCAGGTTCTTTCACATCTGGACAATATTCCTCAAGAGATACTATATATGAAGATAGACTACACCTTTTGTCTCAGACCATTTCTAGATGGTTTGAGGTAAGGTGGGGGTTGCTATGTGTTTAAGTGCCTCTATCCCATTGTTCTATTGTTCTGTCTGCCTGGAAGCAAGGTATTATGGGATGTGCGTGTGTGTTAACTCTGAGAAGGGAGGGAGTTTTCTCCAGCAGCCCCTTCTAAGGACAATCTATTGTTGAAATGTCTGAACACTTGTGTGTCTCTTGTTACCCCGCCCTGAATAATTATGAAATGTGAAGGGGGTTGTCCCTTGAGTGGTTACCTCTGTGTACATGTGCCTCAATAAACAGTTAGATGTTTGACCCTACATTGAACGCTTCGGCTAGTGAATGGGAAGGAGAAAAAGGGACCTTGGATGGGCTGGTTCTGGATCAAGGAAGCATTTACGGTGTACAGGTTTGCAAGATCAAAGCATAAACAGAAACAGAAAACAAAACCTCGCCATCTGGCGCTACACTAAACAAAGAGATTCCTCTCTATACAGTGTGGAGGTGTCCCCGACACCCACAAAACATAAGCACATTGCAAACCTTGGTTTTAGAGTACAATTTAACACACAGAGCTCTCTCAGC
Organism: Glandirana rugosa; assembly: GCA_018402905.1. Lineage (NCBI taxonomy): Eukaryota > Metazoa > Chordata > Amphibia > Anura > Ranidae > Glandirana > Glandirana rugosa. Next base: position 68,629 of record BLSH010331524.1, on the reverse strand, counting down.
TTTCTCCCTCCGAGATCCAGGATTGAGCTCTAGTGAGATCTCTTCCTGGTCATTAAATGCAGGTGGAGAGAAAGTCTGGGCCGTAACCAGCTCTGCAAGGTGACTGGCAAAACCCAGGTCAGCCCGCTAGTTGCCTCAAAATGATCGCATTTGTGTGGTGTCGCCCAACCATTGTGGTGACTCACTTATATATATATATATATATATATATATATATATATATATATATATATATATATATAAAATTGTCCCCACATGTCGGTAACAACCCATGTAATCCATACATATACCAGAAACCATAAGATCAGAAATTAAGTTACGTGTAACAAAGAAAAAGTATTGAACACATGAGGAAAAGGAGGTGCAAAAAGGCATAGAAAGCCAAGACACCAGCTAAAATCTATCAATAATTACAAAGCAATCCTGCCCCTTAATATCAGCTGGTTCAGTCTCAACTGATGGCCTATAAAAAGGTGTCTCATTACCAAGGTGTCAAGCAAGAAACATGTCATGATGGGTAAAAGCAAAGCGCTCTCTCAAAACCTTTGCAACCTTATTGTTGCAAAACATACTGATGGCATTGTTTACAGAAGGATTTCTAAACTTCTAAATGTTCCAGTGAGCACTGTTGGGGCCATAATCCAGAAGTGGAAAGAACATCATTTGACCATAAACTGGCTATGAACAGGTGCTCCTCGCAAGATTTCTGACAGAGGAATGAAAAGAATTATGAGAGTCTAAGAGCCAAGGACCACTTGTGGAGAGCTTCAGAAAGACCTGGAACTGGCAGGTACAATTGTTTCAAAGAAAACAATTAGAAATGCACTCATCTGCCATGGCCTGTATGCACGTTCACCACACCAGACTCCAGCGCTGAAGAAAAATCATTTTGAAGCTTGTTTAAAGATTTCTGCACAACATTTAGACAAGCCTGTGAAATACTAAGAGCATATAATCTGGTCAGATGATATCAAAATTGAACAGGTGAAATTTGGTAAGATGGCCAGTACTGGAGACAACTATTACATCCACATCCCATATATATATGCATATATACATATATATCCCATAAGATAAAAACCATAGATCAAGAGGACATGCCTCATCTAATAAGGGGATTTTTCTGGATGTAGTTGTCTTCTAGTGAGCACACAATTACAAATTGCTTTCATAAAAAAAATATTTATTAGATACAAAATACATAAAAACCATCATAATAACAACTTGAATAGATGTATGTCATGCATAGAACCACATGGTATCCAAAGTAAACACTAGGACTAGTTGGCTGCTGACTCATAGAGTTTTTTCAATGTTTCTCAGGAGATTTTGCTTCCTCAAGATAACTCAAACATGTTTACCCACTTCAGCCCCGGAAGAATTTTGCACTTTAGGACCAGAGCACTTTTTGAGATTCGGCGCTGCGTCGCTTTAACTGACAATTGCGCGGTCGTGCGACGTTGTACCCAAACATGACCGGTAG
>BLSH010331524.1:25068-38575 GCA_018402905.1 Glandirana rugosa | reverse complement strand
GACTCTCTAGTCAGCCAGTCTATACCACTGCGTAAGACACACGACAGATTGTACAGTCTAACATGTGGAAGCCCCAAGCCCCCCTCGCTCCTCGGGAGACGCAGCTTTGATAAAGCAATTCTAGGTTTTTTGCATTGCCAGAGAAAGGCTGTGATACCTCGATCTAGTTTTTGGAGGTCTGAATGTTTGATTAGGATAGGAATAGTTTGCATAGGGTAAAGTAATTTGGCAAAGCTGATCATTTTGAATAGGCAGCATCTCCCCGTGAGCGTGAGAGGCAGGTTCATCCAGGATTCTAGCTGGGCTAATATCTTCGATATTATTGGGGGAAAATTCAGAGAGTAGATTGAGGAAGAGTCTCTGCCGATGTTAACGCCTAAATAGGTGATGTGGTGCTGAGCTATGGGAAGTGGAGAGGTTGTAATCCACTTAGCCTTGTTGTTAGGTTGGAGGGGTAGGATTTCACTCTTGGTGAAGTTTATTTTCAAACCTGAACATTTTCGGAATAGGTTAAAGGTGTTCATTATAACTGGGAGGTCTTTATGCGGGTCCGAGGTAAAGATCAAAATGTCGTCCGCAAACAGTGCGACTCGAATCTCCTCGTTTCCCATGTTAATACCATGAAGGGGGGTATTGGAAATAAGGTATCGAGAGAGGGGTTCCAGTGCAATATTGAATAAGAGTGGGGACAAGGGGCATCCTTGCCTGGTCCTCTTGTGGAGGGGGAAAGGATTGGATATAATCCCCGCTGCCACCACCTGTGCCTAGGGGGCCGCATAAAGGCTTCTGACAAAGTGCATAAAAGGGCCTGAAAATCCGAACTTGTCCAGAGCCTGGAATAGCCTGGGGAAACTCACATTGTCAAAAGCCTTCTCGGCATCGAGGGTAATTATGGCTAAATTTTGGGTTGGGTGCAACTTCGCATAGTCCAGTACTGCTAGGACTTTTCTTATATTGGAGGTGGCCGTTCTACCTTGGGTGAATCCTGCTTGTGCAGGGTGAATCAGCGAGGGCATGATTTTTGCTAAGCGGGACACTATTATTTTTGAAAGTAATTTTGAATCTACATTTAGTAAAGAGATGGGGCGATAAGATCCTGGGTCCTGGGGGTCTTTACCTTTTTTTTCGATTCATTTTATATAGGCCTGGTGGCCAGTTGGTAAATAAGGGCCTCCTTGCCAAATACCATTGAAAACCCGAGCTAGCTCCTGGGAGATATAGGGCATTGTGAGTTTGTAGAATTCGGCGGTTAAGCCGTCGGGGCCAGGAGATTTGTGGTTGGAGAGGTTTTTAATGGCCTGTTCAATTTCTACCCCACTGATAGGCGCGTTTAGGGCTTCTAGTTGAGTAGGCTCTATATGTGGAAGTGTCGAGTTATTTAAGAATGTATCTGCTGCTCTAGGTTCTAGATTGTCCGTGGCATATAAAGAGGAGTAGTATTGAAGGAGAATTTCATTTATTATCTCCGGTCTGGAGGTTAGTTTTCCTGAAGTATCTTTAAGGTGTGTAATATGGGTAGGCTTGTATTGGCCTTTGCTTAATCTAGCAAGTAGTTTTCCCGCCTTGTTCCCCTGTTTGTGCAGTGTGAGATCCCAATGTGCCGTATGTATTCGGTCTAGGTGATCTGCCCACGTTTCGAATTGTTGTTTGGCTGTCTGCCATTTTTCTCTATTTTCTGGGGTATTATGTTGTTGAAGGGCCCTCTGGGTTACTCTCAACTGCTTACTCGTTTCTGTATATCTTTTGGTGGCTTTTTTCTTGTAATGGGCCGCGTAGGCAATAATTTTGCCGCGTAGGACGGCTTTCCCCGCATCCCAGTAGAGGTTTGGGTTGGGGCAGTGGGGTCTGTTGTTGTTGGAGTAGTCTTCCCAGGTCGTGCGCAGTACCTCTTGTAGATGTGTGTCCCCTGCTAAATATGAGGGGAATATCCAAATCTTAGGAGAGGCAGGGACTGTGAGATCTGATAGAGTGACTGAGACTGGGCTATGATCAGAGATAGCTATGTCGTGGATGTGGGACTCCCTGACATAGTGTAATGCTGAGTGTGAGGCGAATATGTAGTCGATTCTTGAGAACGACCCATGAGGTGGGGAATAAAATGAGTATTCCCTTCCCGTGGGATGGGATAAGCGCCATATATCGGTTAGATTAGTGTCGGAGGCGAATCTTTCCAACAGGGAGGGCGTGTTAGGAAGACTGGCGTGTAGTTGGGGGACCTTGTAAGAGGACCTGTCCTCTGCAGGGTTGCTCACCGTGTTGAAGTCGCCTCCAACTAGGTGGGGTAAGTGTGGCTTATGCAGTAACCATCTCGTGGTCTCCTGGAAGAATGGCAGGGTTGGTGAGTTTGGGGCATATATGTTTGAAACCAAAATATCTTTTGACTGAAAACTGAGATGCAACGTCACTATACGGCCTAGGGAGTCACATTTCTCCTCTATGATGGATGGCTGTAGTTTTTTATGTATGAGAATTATGACTCCAGCTTTCCTGCCTACCGCAGGTGAGCCATGTACACTCCCTACCCAGAATTTTCGGAGACGATGGAAATCTTCCACACCGAGGTGGGTCTCTCTTGCAGGAGAGCCACGTCAGTGCGGAGGTTTTTGAGGTGCCTGAGAACTTTGGTGCGTTTGGAGGGGGACCGTAGTCCTTTTACGTTCCAGGATACTACCCGTATGAATGTAAAGAGCTGGAAGGGGTTCTGTTGTGGTGTTTGTATAGTGTTTGTGTTATAGGCAAGAAGGACTCACGGTTTAGCAGTAGTGATGGTTTAATCTCTCTAGGGTGAACATCGGCAGTCTCTGTCCTTGTAAGGTGGAAGCAAGAGGTTGAGTATAGACTGTAAGAAACAGAAGGGAACATTAGTACATAGAACAATAACACATTCTTTCTGCACTTCGCTTTTTTCCTCATGAGTAACAAACTAATGCGCGGCTAGTCCGCTCAACAGGCAATGGTACAGGTAAGATAATGGAGGGAAGATCTCAGCAATGAAAAGAGAGCTTTTATCGGTGTGTTAGTGGGCACCGGGTTGTGAGGTTCTGTAATACTGGCAATTAGGCAGCGGGGAAGGGGCGAAAAAGCCTTGTATAACCGTTTGATGTGAGGATGATTGGATTGCATTAAGTGTGGATCAGAGAAGTACCCCCATTGTTGTTGGGGCGTAGGCGTTTTGCTGGGTCTTTTCTGGGGCTCCTTTGTTCCCTGGAGCCCTGCGAGGCCAGGTCTTGGGTTGTAGCGGGGTTGGTGCGGGTGGATGTTAATGATCTGAGGAAAGACTCGGCTTCTCTGGGGGTTTGGAAGGAAAGCTGTTTGCCATCATTTGTTTGGATTCGTAGTGTCGCTGGGAATGCCAGAGAGAAGCGTATTTTTTGTTTATAGAGATCTGAGCAGACCGCCTGAAAGGCTTTACGTTTTTTGGATACTTCGGCAGAATAGTCCGCAAATAAGAGTAAGCTAGCTCCTTCTATTTTCAGGTTTCGATTTTTCCTGAAGGCTTGTAGGATTTCCAGTTTGTCGGCATAGTTTAAATACTTTACTATGACTGCCCTGGGAGATTTGCGGTTAGGATCTGGAGGGCCAATTCTGTGTGCACGTTCAACGGTGCAAGGTGCAGGCAGGCCAAGCGCCTCAGGGATACGTGAGGAGCAAATATGGGCGAGAGCATTATTGGGACAGTCCTCAGGTAGGCCTATTATCCTTAGATTGCTCCTTCTGGACCTATTTTCTAAGTCTTCTAGCTTTTCTTGTATGGCTGAGAATGCTTTATCATGGGTTTCCATCGTGCCTGATATCTGGTATAGTTCATCATCAATGTCTGAGACCCTGGCCTCTACTGCAGAGAGTCTGCGGGCCTGCTCGCCTAGCTCCCTCCTCAGCTGTGCCATCCCCGCCTGGACTGCAGTGTCTACTGCCTTAGATATATTGGGTAGGAGGAGTGCAGCTACAGCCTGGGCTATTTTAGCATACTCATCTGTCGATTCGGCGTCCCTGGGCTCCGGGGCCTGTGTGTCCATGGAAGTAGCCGCCTGGTCCGCGCTCGCGGCCATCTTGGTACACCCTTGTGTCGGGCCTCCTGTCTCAGGCCGGCTCCGACCGCTGGGAGGTTAAAAAGCGTTCCATTGGGTGCCTGGGAGCTTCCCCTCGCTGGGCCGGTGGTTGTGTGGCGCCGAGTCCCGGTGTAATTAGCCGATTTTGAGCCTGTATGAGCGGAGCTGTGCGCGCTCACTCTTCCCTCATGAGGCGCCGGAACCGGAAGTCATTGGTTTTCAGTCTCTTGGCTGAGTCTTTTCTGGGGCTTCTCTGGTCTAGAGCGCATTGGGCGTGCAGATCTTTAGACACCATGGCAGCATATGATGGGGTGGCTAGTGATCGGAGGAACCTGTCAGCCTGAGGGGTCGGTGAAGGACAGCTGTTCTCCTGACGGTGCTTTGAGGCGGAGAGTAGCTGGGAAGGCTAGAGTGAATCTGGTGCCCCTCTTGAAGAGTTCAGCGCAGATGGGTTGGAATGATTTCCGCTTTTTTGCTACCTCAGCGGAGTAGTCTGCAAAAGTGAGGATTCTTTCCCCGTCGATTGAGAGGGATTTTGTTTGTCGGAACTTCTGCAGTATGCCATGTTTATCGGCATAGTTAAGATATTTGGCAATGGCCGGTCTTGGTGTATTATGCTCTGAGCCTGGTGGGCCCAGTCTGTGAGCACGTTCCACTTGGCAGGGGCCTCGCAGGCCTAAGGCCTCCGGGATTTTGACCGCGCAGAAGTGTGATAGTGCTGTATTGGAGATCGTTTCTGGGATCCCGATGAATCTCAGATTACTCCTTCTCGACCTGTTCTCAAGGTCTTCTAATTTCTCTATTATAAGTTTTATTTGGGTATCTTGTGCTCGGTCCGAGTCCTGGGTATTGTAGAGTTCTTCTTCCACGTGGGCGATTCTCTGCTCCACTTCTGTTAGCCGGGATGCCTGTGCTCTTAGTTCTTTGTGTAGCTGGGTTAGACCGTCCTGGACCGCTTTTTCCACTGTGGCTGTGATCATGGGAGCAAGGATCGCCGCCACGGCTTGGGCTATCAGTTCGGTCCTAAAGGTGCCCGCGTTCGTTGCAGGGTCCGAAGGTTCGGGTGCAAACGAAGGAACGATCGTTCCCCCCGACGCGGTCGCCATACCTGACGGTGCGGCCTGCTGCGAGTCTTCGGGTCCTTTCTGTGTAGCAGGCGCCCGGGACGGTCCCTTATCGAGATGGCGATCCATCCGTTGAGCAGGGACTCCTCTGCTGCTGACCCGATCTTTTGGTGCAGGGATTCGGGCTTTATAGGCAGGTTTTTGAGGCTAGCTGTGGGAGCAGAGCAAGCGTGCAGCTACTCCATGAGGCGCCGGAACCGGAAGTATCATATCAGTTTTAAAACAGCCTGCTGTCGTTTCCCCCTGGATGTGCTGATGTTGGTGGTGAAGGTGTTATGGATGAGTAGGTGGTCGAGGAGGAGGAAGCGCAGTAGGAGGAGGAGGCAACAGGAGGCAAAGAGAAATGCCCTGAAATCTGGTGGAAGGACATGCGCCGAATGGCTAGCCGGCTCAGGCCCACCCGCCACTACATTTGCCCAGTGTGCAGTTAGCGAGATATAGCGTCCCTGCCCGTGCTTACTGGTCCATGTATCAATGGTTATGTGGACCTTGCCACAGATGGCGTTGCGCAGTGCACACTTGATCTTGTCCCCGAATTGTTTGTGCAGGGAAGGGATGGCTCACCTGGAAAAGTAGTGGCGGCTGGGAACCACGTACTGTGGGACAGCCACCGCCATCAGGTTTTTGAAACTGTCCGTGTCCACCAGACGGAATGACAGCATTTCAAAGGCCAGGAATTTTGAAATGCTGGCATTCAGGGTGGGTAGGGGGGTACTTCCTCTTTCTCTCGAGTGTTTGGGAGATGGACAGCTGTAAGCTTCCATGGGACCATGTGGAAATGCTCGGGGACGGTGGCGGACATGGTGGCGTTGCTGTCATATCGTCTGTTTGCTGGGTGGCAGGTGACACTGTTACTGTAGAGGTAGATGAAGAGGCCGAGGCAGCAGCAGAAGAGGAAGCAGGAGGAGGCCGAGACCTTTCTTGGATTTTGAGGTAATTATTCCAATGCAGCTTGTGCCTTGAATTTAGATGCCTGGTCATGGGGGTTGTGCTCAGGTTGAGAACATTTATGCCCCAGCTCAGGCTATCATTGCACAGCTTGCAAACCACTCGTGTCTTGTCGTCAGCACATTGTCTGAAGAACTGCCACGCGGGGGAATGCCTTTGAGCTGCCTTTGGTGTGCTAGGTCCCTGGGTGCGGTGGGTAGTAGCAGGCCTACTGTCTAGGGGACGCTCGCTCTGCTTTTGCAACCTGCTTCCTCTTTTGCTATGCTGGTGCCTCTGTGCGACCACCACCTCTTCCTCCAAACTGCACACGTCACTCGCATGACCCTCATTCCATGTGGGGTCTAGGACCTCATCATCCTCCACATCATCTTCCACCCACCCTTCACCACTGCCCTCCTTGTCAGTCTGCACACTGAGGCAAGCTGCAGCAGTTGGCACCTGTGTTTCATCATCATCAGAGATGTGCTGCGCTGGTGTTTCCATGTCCTCATTCTGCAACAGACGTGGTTGGGCATCGGTGCACTCAATGTCTTCCACTTCTGGGACAGCGCTATATGGATGGCCCACGGAAAGCACACCAGGAGAATCATCAAAAAGCATAAGAGTCTCTTGCAGGACTTGGGGCTCAGACTGCTTGGCTAATTTACAAGGGGCTGAGGTGAAAGACAGATGGCCATGGGGTTCAGGTGCCAACTCTGAGCTTTCATCAAGGGACTGGGAGGGAGACAATGTGAAGGAACTGGAGGCATTGTCAGCCACCCAATCTACTATCGCCTGTACTTGTTCTGGCCTCACCAATCGTTGAGGGGCATTCTGGCCTACCATATACCGGTGTAGGTTCTGTCGGCTACCTGAGGAAGGTGTTTCCCTTGTACATGTAGCTGACACACCTCGACCACGTCCTCTCCTTCCAACAGAGGGTTCACCAACACCAGCAGCACCAGCATCACCAGCATCACCAGCAGCACCATGACCACGTCCCTTATTTGCTCTCCTCATTGTGCCCACAAATGTACTATGTAGCCCTATGTAACTATTTATTAATATCAATTAATACCTTTTTTTTTTTTTAAAACACCAACGTAGCCGGACTTTTTATTTTGGTGCAAGAAATACACCGCTCACACCAACAACTGGAAGCTCTCCCTTTAGAACTAGGAGATGATTTTTGAACAATAATGTGTCACTTATAGCAACAGCTGGAACCTGGCCCTATAGGAGTAGGCAATGATTTTTGAACAATAATCTGTCCCTCTAAGCAGAAGCCTCTACCTAGTGCAGTCAGATCCTTGTGTAATGCAGGGTTTGATCTGCAATCTGTCACTCAAAGCAGGAGTGTGTGAAATCTCAAATTACTCCCACAATCTGATCGTTGTGTACGATCGTAACGATCGTTGTGTTAGGCAGAGTTTGATCTGCAATTTGTCACTCAAAGCAGCAGTATGTGACATCTCAAATTACTCCCACAATCTGATCGTTGTGTACGATCGTAGCGATCGGTGTGTTATGCAGAGTTTGATCTGCAATCTGTCACTCAAAGCAGCAGTATGTGAAATCTCGATTCTCAAATTTCTGCAATCTGTCCCTCAGAGCAACAGTAGTAGTAATCTCAGGATGCAGGATCAGTTGTTAAAATGTCTGCAATCTGTCCCTCACAAAAACGCTGGCAGCTTCCTGTCCCTATTCTATTCAGAGTCTCAGAGAGCATGTGACTGCAGCATCAAGTGACTCCAGCTTATATAGAGGCTGAGTTACATGATGCGCTGGCCAATCACAGCCATGCCATTAGTAGGCATGGCTGTGATGGCTTCTAAGGGCAAACCAGTGAAACGCTTGTTGATTGGCTGCCCTGCAGCTATTCAACATGCGTGATCAACTACCAGAACCCAGAACCCAAACCCGAACGTTTTTTGAAATGTCCGCGTTCGGGTCCGGGTCCCGGACACCCCAAAGTTCGGTACGGACCCGAACGTTACAGTCCAGGTTCGCTCAACACTACCAGCAATATAAAAACAATTCACCCCCCCTTACACACACACACACAGTGCACACAGATCTAAATCTTCTTTTTATATCAAATTACTGCTGCTTTTTTAATCTGTATATTGCAGATAGGTGATAAACTGCAAGGAGCCAGTGCTTCCACAGTGTTCATATAGGAGGAGACATTTCACTCTCTGATGATCAAACTTCCTTTGCATCAGTGAGCCTTCACCCACAATCCGGGCCGGAGCTGATTGGTGCTTTGCCAATGACATGCTCAGTTCATAAATAAACAATCACTGCCTCTAGAAATGCACTGCAGTCTGTATCCATGTGAAACAGAAAGATAGAACAGAACATGTGCAATGTTTCCAATCTGCCTGCATGTAGTATAGTATAGTCTAATATAGTAGACAGGGCAAGAAGGAAGTATATGGCCATACAAGATCAAACAGCCTTTTACACATTGCAGAGGATTAACCCCTAAGTTACACAGTGAGTATAGCAAGCATGCTATTCTGCATATACAGACAGATTTTTACTATTTATGGGTTTAGTAACACTTTATTGTCTAAACTGCTGTCAACACCCCTAAGTGAAAATGTCCAAATTGGACACAAAGTGTAAATAATTGTGTAGCCACCATTATTTTCCAGCGCTGCCTTAACCTTCTTGGGCATGGAGTTCACCAGAGCTTCACAGGTTACTACTGGAGTCATCCAGGTTTCCATAAACCCTTCCTGGGTCCCTGTTTCCGGCTCCCAGGTTTCCCACTACTTTTGGAGCTGATGAACCGAGTATTCCCCCCCCAACATTATACCATTCCGTGTTGCCAATGTCACCAACTATTACTGAACTGATGACACCGGTCAGGATTTCCGCTGCTTCCTGGTCCCCACTTGGTCCTTCCATCTCACGTGGCTTGTCCGGAGGTGAAGCCAACGCGCCCTTTATTGATACCAACAGCTGACCAGCACCACCGTGGACCATAGCAGCAGAAATGCTTTCCACCTGTCCGTTAGGAGGTGACACCTCTGACCTTCCTGACACCTTTCCTTTTTTTAGAGCCTCTTCCACATACTACTTTTGCAGGAAATAATTGAGCCTCAAACTGAGAGGCAACTGTTAACACCAGCAAGAAATCCAGCAATAACCCACTTCTGTCTTGTTTTGCCTTGTTCAATACAGCCTGCCATTCAGTGCTCCACCTTGTGGTACCAGACCCTAAGACTGTGGAAAAGACGCACGAGTATCACATGGCTGTACATTCCAGCATTTAAGCATCTCCTTGAGTGTTTTGGTTATAAACCAGCCCTTTGCTTCCTGATCCAAAACCTTTATGAGGACTTTCATGATCCTGGGAACGCAGAGAGGCTCACTTGCTGTGACCTGAGAAGTTGCACCGTTTAACCAAAACTCCTCCCATCCCGGGGTAACCACATTTTTCCTAAACATTCCTGTCTTCCACGGCTGTTACTGTCCGCCTGGCCATACCCTCCCAATCCATCGCATTTGTGCTCCCTTCATTGGTACTCCTCAGCACCAAACCATCTGAACAACATGCATAGACGCATGCATAGGGTTGCCCCATCATCCCTTTAAACCCGAACACATATGAATTACACAGGTTCTGAGGCCAATTTAATGCAGATAAGGCACCAAGTGAGTTGAATTACCACCTTAATCAGCCACAGAACTTGTGTAATTAATGTGTGTTCGGGTTTAAAGGGACGAGGTGGCAACCCTACGCATGCAAGCAAATGGGCTTATCTGCAGACTTATTACACAAGTCATTAGGAATCATGTCAGATTTTGGCAATACAGATTTTAACACCACAGGTTGCAATACACCACATCCACCTCCTTGCTCGGGTGGCGCTTCATAAACCTCACACATCTTTGTCTTTTCCACAAATTGCATTAACCCATTATTTACTTGCACAGTTCCAGTACTAGCAGTTTGCACTAACACATTCCCAGTAAAAGGTGCAGTTCCACTCTGTTCCAATAGAGTGACATTGTAGTTGTCCAGAGCAATCTTCAGCTCAATACATGAATTTCCTTGGAGATTTCCAGGGACAACTGTGTTATTTTACCACCTGTTGCTATGGGCAACGGCCCATCTTTCACTGCAGCATTACCATAACCTGAGGTTTTCCCAACATCAGTACATTCAGCATTATAAACCTTGACAGCTTTTTTTACCCTTTGTGGGCTGTCCAATTTGGACCTTAATGACATTAAACACACCATTATTTCCCTCTTGGGAAGCATGCACAGGTGCAAATTTGACTTTAACCCCTGCCTCCCCACTGTACAGAGTACTGCACAGGGAAAAGTCACTCTCAAGAGCATATTCAATGGCCCCACTAACTGGAGTCAATCTCACATCACCATGGACAGTCTCATAACCAGTGTTTTGCAGCGTGAAATCAGTGGTTCCAGCCAACATTTCATTAAAGACAGTCTTACCCATCGCAGTAGTAGAGGTCACCATCTTCAATTGAGTACACTGTCTCACGAAGCTGTCCTCTGTCGCACTTTCACTGGCCAACTCTCCCTGGTGGCCACAGGATAAAACTGCAGCAGCCCTTCTGAACTCCATAGCACCCCCTGCAGGCACAACAGGTACTTCCTCACTGTTGCTAGGGGTGATTGCACACATATTTGCGCAGGAATCTGGGCCTGCAGACAAAAAAATTTTCTCCGCAACATTGACTCTTGGTGTACCCCACAACCAGGCAGAAGACAGACAATCATGTCCCAATTTTCCACATTCCAGGCATGGGATCTGGAGACTTCCTCCAATTGCTAAGGGAGATGGCATCATCTTAGCTGCTGTTTGCTGGCTCTCCCAAACAACTTGACTTTTCTTTCTGTGTTGCTTCACACTTGCCATAATCCTCTGTAGGTGATACCTTTGGCTTGCGATTCCTGGGACTACATCAGCAGCATTGCTAGGGGTGACCACACTCCTCTCAAGCTACAGGTGAGCCTGTTGCTCGTTCCTTCTGGAATTTTTCCAGCATTCTTTATCCAGGATTGCGGCTTTATAGCGGTCATCTTTACCCCTGTTAGCAACCATCCCGCTGTATATTTTTATTAAAAGAAAAGTTCTAAGCAAAACTGAAATCACAGGGTTTCCCTCACAGGGGGTTCCCCCATCTCTGTACAAACGTAAACCTTTGGCCTCCTGGCTCATTAATGTTCTATAGCTCTCCTGGCTATAACAACATCCTAGCCCCCCTGGCTCATAAGCGACCAATAGCTCTCCTGGCTATATGGTTCAGTAGCCCTCCTGGCTAAAGTGATACACTGCAGCGTAATCGCTGTCACACCTGCCTCCTCACAGATGTGGACGAGCAGACTGCCTCCTGCAGCCTTTAGACCCCTGGAGACCACCTGTCTCTTTCTCTGGAGCTGTCTCCCAATGTGTGACCACAGAACCCTGGTCCTGCCTCCACCCAGCTGGACAATCAGAATCCTGTTAGGTCACAAATTCCAGACCCAGGACTGGGGATTTCATCCCACCTGGACCTCTAAGAAATCCCTAGGCTCCAGATCCCAAAACAGACTTTAACAAACACTGAGAAAACTGGAAAGCCAGTTTCCAATTGAATATGCAAAGCCTCTGTGGCCCCTCAACCTGTCAGGTTGAGAATCCTGGGCCATCCCTACCATCTAGACCCTGGCAGGGCAACGCGCTGTCACAATATATAATATATATATATATATATATATATATATATATACAGTTGGGTCCATAAATATTGGGACATCGACACAATTCTAATCTTTTTGGCTCTATACACCACCACAATGGATTTGAAATGAAACGCACAAGATGTGCTTTAACTGCAGACATTCAGCTTTTATTTGAGGGTATTTACATCCAAATCAGGTGAACGGTGTAGGTATTACAACAGTTTGTATATGCGCCTCCCACTTTTTAAGGGACCATAAGTAATGGGACAGATTAACAATCATAAATCAAACTTTCACTTTTTAATACTTGGTTGCAAATCCTTTGCAGTCAATTACAGCCTTAAGTATGGAACGCATAGACATCACCAGACGCTGGGTTTCATCTCTGGTGATGCTCTGCCAGGCCTCTACTGCAACTGTCTTCAGTTCCTGTTTGTTCTTGGGGCATTTTCCCTTCAGTTTTGTCTTCAGCAAGTGAAATGCATGCTCAATCAGATTCAGGTCAGGTGATTGGCTTGGCCATTGCATAACATTCCACTTCTTTCCCTTAAAAAACTCTTTGGTTGCTTTCGCAGTATGCTTCGGGTCATTGTCCATCTGCACTGTGAAGCGCCGTCCAATGAGTTCTGAAGCATTTGGCTGAATATGAGCAGATAATATTGCCCGAAACACTTCAGAATTCATTCTGCTGCTTTTGTCAGCAGTCACATCATCAATAAATACAAGAGAAGCAGTTCCATTGGCAGTCATACATGCCCAAGCCATGAGACTACCACCGCCATGCTTCACTGATGAGGTGGTATGCTTTGGATCATGAGCAGTTCCTTTCCTTCTCCATACTCTTCTCTTCCCATCACTTTGGTACAAGTTGATCTTGATCTCATCTGTCCATAGGATGTTGTTCCAGAACTGTGAAGGCTTTTTTAGATGTTGTTTGGCAAACTCGAATCTGGCCTTCCTGTTTTTGAGGCTTATCAATGGTTTACATCTTGTGGTGAACCCTCTGTATTCACTCTGGTGAAGTCTTCTCTTGATTGTTTACTTTGACACACATACACAACCTCCTGGAGAGTGTTCAATGATCTGGCCAACTGTTGTGAAGGGTGTTTTCTTCACCAGGGAAAGAATTTTTCGGTCATCCACCACAATTGTTTTCCGGGGTCTTCCGGGTCTTTTGGTGTTGCTGAGCTCACAGTTGATTTGGCCACACCTAATGTTTTTGCTATCTCTCTGATGGGTTTGTTTTGTTTTTTCAGCCTAATAATGGCTTGCTTCACTGATAGTGACAGCTCTCTGGATCTCATATTGAGAATTGACAGCAACATATTCCAAATGCAAATAGCACACTTGACCTTTTATCTGCTCCTTGTAAATGGGATAATGAGGGAATAACACACACCTGGCCATGGAACGGCTGAGCAGCCAATTGTCCGATTACTTTTGGTCCCTTAAAAAGTGGGAGGCACATATACAAACTATTGTAATTCCTACACAATTCACCTGATTTGGATGTAAATACCCTCAAAGCTGAAAGTCTGCAGTTAAAGCACATCTTGTTCGTTCAATTTCTAATCCATTGTGGTGGTGTATAGAGCCAAAAAGATCAGAATTGTGTCGATGTCCCAATATTTATGGACCTGACTGTATATGTTATATATATATATGTATATGTCAGTCCAGGTATTTATAACCCTGTAG
>BLSH010331449.1:58164-71632 GCA_018402905.1 Glandirana rugosa | reverse complement strand
GCGTGACCCTCCCCCCCACTACAACTCTCAGCGTGACCCTCCCCCCTACTACAACTCTCAGCGTGACCACTGGACAATGATCCCTGCCCTCCAATGGCCTCCACACTCAACACATCTAATCCAATTCAACAGGAGATTGGCATTATGGATGGGCAGCCTACAAATCTGCAGCAACTGTGTGATGTCTTCATTGTCACTATGGAGCAAAATCTCTAAGGAACGTTTCCAACACCTTGCTGTATCCATGCCACCAAGAATGAAGGTGAAAGGGGGTCCAACCCGCTACTAGCAAGGTGTACCTAATAAAGCGGCTTGTGTCTGTGTGTGTGTGTGTGTGTGTGTGTGTGTGTGTGTATATATATTCAATTTCCCAAATTAGAATTTAAATAATATGTATGTGTATATAATAAACCTTTGATACCCCCACATCAGGTGACATAATGGCCTTTAGATACAGACAGACCTCTGGCAGATACAAGCTGGGGGGACTATCTGGGTTATGAGGGTTCATGGGGTAACGTTCTCAAAGTTGTAGAAATATTGGGGGGCCTAGTATGTATAATATATATATATATATATATATATATATATATATATATATATATATACATACAGCAGGGATATGCAATTAGCAGACCTCCAGATGTTGCAGAACTACAAATCCCATGAGGCATAGCAAGACTCTGACAGCCACAAGCATGACAGGCAGAGGCATGATGGGACTTGTAGTTTTGTAACAGCTGGAGATCCGCTAATTGCAAATCCCTGATATATAATATCACATATGTATTTTATTATTATTATATTTTAATATATATATTTTCTCTTCCAGAATGCAGACGCATGGTGATGACAAACTTGAAATCTTCATGTTCTATTCTATTGATGGAATGTCTAGAAGAACTGACCACCAACTATATTATAACTCACCCGGAGTACGCCAAGATCTTTTCTGCCAAGCCGGTATGTCAGAGCGGGGGATGGTGTGTATATGGCGCACAGGCACCTGAGGCCGTGTTTAAATCCCAAAACCAATAATGTAACCGATTACAGTTTACCAATCATTAGATGTGGTGGCTGCAATCGTTTTCTTTTTTTTTTCTTTTTTTTTTTTGAGCTTGTTTCACATGGTGATCCTTCCAGTAACAACTCCTGTATAAAGCCTCTTTCACACAGGCTTTTCCGTTCAGGTCCAACCTTCAAGCTGACCTGATCGAACGCTCCATTCACCTCCTATGGGGCCTCTATCCCATCCTGTCCTTGAAATCCAGACTGCTGTTGACTCCATTTTTCCACCCGTCTATCAGATAAAAAGGGACAGGCGGTGCGTTTTCATCCGATCTCCCCATAGAGAACAGCAGGCCTCTGACAGGTCCATCTCTGCACAGTGAGTGGGCATGGACCTGCCACCCGCCGGCTCAGCAGGGATCGGCGGATCGAACCACCGCTGAGCAAAGCAGAGTCTGCTTAGCGGACCGCCTGTGTGGAAGAGTACAATTAGGATAGTGGGAGTGGCGCTGCCAATTGAGGAATGGTAGTGTAAAGATGGTTTAAACAAGACCATAGTGCCTGTTAAGGCTGCTGCCCCTACAGCAAAAATGGGCCGAGACCCAAACTAAGGTCAGTAGAAAACAGTAGGTGTGACGCTGCCCCAGTGGTAAAAAGTGTTATGCTGTGATGTGTCAGAGAAATATATGTAGATCTATGCAGTGTATTATCAAAAAAATTAAAGAAATGTATATAAGAAAATGGATCACAAAAACATCAATGGGTGATGTGCTAAAGTGAGTAAATTATTAGAGCAATTAAAATGCATCAGAAAAAACTCAGCCTGACACTAGTAAGTACCATAGATGATTAACAGGAAGTACAAATTATCTAAAACAAGTGCCAAAAACATGCATGTACTCCAAACATGCCAGTGAAGAAATCCATCCAATGATAAAACATTCAATAGGTATTAATGTGCATAATTAAGATACAGAAGAAATAGTCCATATGAGAAACCGTGGTGTGGAGAGGTGGTGTGGGGAGACAAGCTGTGATCGTGCTCCCCTCCTACAAGCACCCCTCTCACCTCTCACAATAGACAGTCCCCTCAGGGTATAGCTCGATTCCCGGATCTGTTTATCTAATGACTCTCCTCAGTACCCAGCTCCTTGGGGTGTGCACACCCACAAGCCCAGGAATGCCTGTTATGGTGTGCAGGTGTCTTGCACCCCCTCACGGGGTCCCGATGGCCAGTGATCGTAGGGAGAAGATAAAACACAGTGTCAGATAGCAAATAAAAACCATATAGCACCAGATACCATACACTTACTGTGCAGGAGAACGAAGTCAGAGTCGTCAACTTCCGTGCCTTCCACTTAGATGCCGGACCAGAAGTGCGTGTGACGCTGGTAGGCTCTGCCTTACGCGTTTTGTCACTAAGACGCCATCGGAGGCCGCCTCCGATGACGTCTTAGTGACGAAACACCAAAAATGAATTCTCAGGGTCCGTATACGCAGCAACTTTTGCGCAAACCAATCAATAAACGCTGATTGCATATTTTTTTTTTTACCAAAAATATGAGCAAGAATATAAATGGGCCAAAACTGATGAATACTTTTTTTTTATTATTTATTTTATATATATATTTTTTTTTTTTTGGATATGTGTTTTAGCAAAAAGTAAGAAATAGTTTTTTTTTATTTGCAAAATTGTCGCTCTTTTTTTGTTTATAGCGGCGATCATAAATGATGCAGAGGGGATCAAATACCACCAAAAGAAAGCTCTATTTGTGGGGGGAAAAATGACAAAAATTTTGTTTGGGTACAAAGTCGCACGACCGTGCAATTGTAGGTTAAAGCGATGCATTGCAGAATCGCAAAAAGTGCTTTGGTCCTAAAGGGGGAAATCCTTCCGGTCCTTAAGTGGTTAAGAAATTTTTTTTTTGCAACTGGCTTTCTCATGAAAGCATTCCGAGTGACTAGCCGCTGAATCGCTTTCAGAAGCGGCGGGAGGTGATGTCATCGCTCAAACCCCGACCTGAAAAAAATCCGGTGTAGCTGGCTGGTCACAGAGGCTCTGATCGCCTTTATGGCTTTGGAGGACATTAGTGACGTCATGACGTCCTTTCCGGTCTCGGGAGGAAGTAAACACATTTTTATTTTTGCTCTTTTGCTTTTAAAACTAAAGAGATTTGGGATCTTTGAAAGAGGACCGTTTAAAATATAAAAAAAGGGGGGGGGGGTGAATTAAAGCTCCCCGTCCCTCCGTGCTCGGGCACAGAACTGAATGCATACACAAGTCGCGCACGCAAATGTAAACGGTTTGTGCACCACACATGTTGAGTATCGCAAACGTCAGAGCAATAATTCTAGCACTAGACCTCTGTAACTGAACTGGTAATAATGTTTAAAGCGTCGGCTATGGATATTTTTAGAGAGAGGGAAAAATAAGGAAAATGTGGATATGGCGCTGGCCGTGTAAAAAGTGCATAAATGGCAGAATAAAAATGTGAATAAAGTGCACCATGCAATACAATCAAAAAAAATCTCAAAAGAACATGTATAATCAAATGAAAGCAATCAATGTGCACTAGAGCTGCACTATTAATTGGATTAAAATCATAAAATCGCGATCTCGATTCACCCCCGGGGCGACTCAGCGCGACTTGACTGTAATAAAAGTCAATGCAAGTCGCCTGAAGTCTTTTCAAAATCGGAGCGACTTGAGTCTGTAGGCAGAGAGCCAAGTTCTGAAGTTGCACTGATAAAAGAAGCTAGAAGGATACAATGTAATTACTTCAAAGGAGTTTCGCCGTAGACAGGGGCTCCCTACCTGGGGTCAGAAGAGGTTATTTACGCGCCCCGGGCGCGGCGGAGGAAAGGGACCCGTCCCGGTGAGGTCGCTGCAGGGGCCGGGTACCGGCAGTGGCAGCGCAAAACCGAAAAGGCGGAGGACAAACCTCCTCAACCTGATGGGTCTGCCCCCACCCGGGCTTCGGGTGGGGGGACGTTTCTGAGTTCAACACTCGGCCCCCAGTCAGGTTCTTCCCTTCAACCTTAGGGCTCCCGCAGGCAAAAGCACTCTCGAACCCAAGGGGTGATCGTGCCAGTGCCTCCAGCGAGAGTTTTTCAAGGTTTTTACTCAAATCTGTTTCGTGGTCCCCAAAAAGTGGGTGGGGGGGTCCGGCCAGTACTGGACCTGCAGGCCCCGACCTGGTATGTTAGGGCGCGAAAATTCCATATGGAATCTATCCGCTCGCTTGTGGTCGCCCTCCATCAGGGGGAATTTCTGGTGTCTCTGGACATCAGGGATGCGTGCCTCCATATACCCATTTTGTCCACAGCATCAGCATTTCCTTCGCTTTGCAGTAGGAGACCTCCATTATCAATTTGTGGCACTCCCTTTTGGTTTCGCCTCAGCCCCTCGAGTTTTCACAAAACCGGTATTGGCGTGGCTGCGACAGAGAGGCATTGCGGTAGTAACCTACCTAGACGACCTGCTCCTGCGAGGAGAGTCTGCCTCGGCTCTGGAAGAGCACAATGACTCGCTGCAGGACTTTAGCTGGTTGCTCTACCTGCAGAAGTCGACGGTGTCTCCACCCCATCGCCTGGAGTATCTGGGTCTGATTCTGGACTCAGAGCAGGCAAGGTTTTCCTTCCTCCAGCCAAGTTGCTGTCACTGCAGTCGGCAGTGCGAACCCTCCTGTCGCACAGTCGGTCTTCATTACGATTCTGTATACAGGTGATGGGGCTCATGGTCTAGACTTTCGAGGCAATACCATACGCCCAGAGTCACACTCTTCTCCCTCAGCGAGCAATCCTGGCTCGGTGGGACAGGTCCCCTCAGTCCTTGGACCTTCTGATCTGTTGGAGCTCCCAGACCAGGGCGTCTCTGACCTGGTGGCTTCAGGACTCGGTGTTGATTCAGGGGAAGTAATTCCTGCCCCCTCAGTGGGTGATCATCACCACGGATGCCAGTCTTTCAGGCTGGGGCGGGATCCTGGGGCAGCTGTCTGCCCAGGGCCGTTGGTCAGCACAGGAGGCTCGCCTCCCCATCAATGTGCTGGAAATGAGAGCAATCAGATTGTGCCTATCTCACTGGACAGTGAGGTTGCACGGTCGTCCGATTCAGATTCAGTTGGACAATGCCACGGCAGTGGCATATGTGAACCATCAGGGCGGCACGAGGAGTCCAGCAGCTGCGGCAGAGGCAGCTCTGATACTGCGTGGGTGGAACGTCTCGTTCCACCAATCTCCGCCATTTACATTCCAGGTGTTGGAAAACTGGCAGGCAGCTGTTCAGTCGCCAGACGCTGGACCAGGGAGAGTGGTCTCCCCACCCGGAGGTGATCAATCAGATTTGCCGCAGATGGGGGGCGCCGGACGTGGATCTCATGGAGTCTCGGTTCAATCACCTGGTGAAGACCTTTGTGTCCAGATCGAAGGATCTGTTGGCAGTGGCCACGGACGCGCTGGTGGCCCCTTGGGGCCGTTATCGTCTTCTGTTCACCTTCCCTCTGATAAAAAGGATAGTGGCGGAGGGAATACCAATAATCCTGGTGGCTCCAGATTGGCCTCAGCGCACTTTGGTACGCCGACGTGGTGCAAATGGTGGCAAACGCCCTCTGGCGGCTCCCGCTGCAAGACGATCTACTGTCTCGGGCCCGTCTTGCACCCTGCCTTACTCGACGGCCTGGCTATTAAGTCCCAGGCGTTAAGAGACAGGGGAGTCGCTGACTCCGTGTTCCCTACCTTGTTGAAGGCTCGCAAGTGTGTTTCTCGCAGGATTTACCACCGCACCTGAGAGGCTTTTATAGCCTGGTGCGAGGGGGAGGGTCTTAACCCTCGCTCTTGCGTAGTGTCAAGGGTCCTGATTTTTTTGCAGCAGGACCTGAACAAAAAAAAAAAAAAAAACTGGCTTTGAGTACTTAAGGGCCGGAGTATGGCTCTGGTGATTCCTTTGCAGAGACCTTTGGCTTCGCACTCTTTGATTCGTACCATTGTACAAGGTGAGCGACATGTGGCACTTCGGGTGAAGACCCGATGGCCCTGTGGGATCTTATTTTTTTACTTTCTGTACCTCAGGAACCACCCTATGTAAATATCAGGGTGATTCTCTCACAACTGCGGTCGCAAAAGGTGGCTTTTGGCTGCCGTCCCTTCCGTTGGACTTGGTCTGACTTGGCAGCACTAATGTGCAAGTCTTCCTGCCTGGTCCTGCTTAAGACAAGGCGGTCTTGCGACTCTTTCCTTCCTTCCTTCTGAAGACGGTTTCTTTTTTTTCACATTAATGAAGATATTGTTCTTCATTCATTGTGCCCTCGTCCATCACACCCAAATGAAATTGGGTTGCATTCTTTGGACGTAGTGAGGGCCTTACGAATGTATTTAGCTGCTACAGCCTTTTTTTTCGGAAGGCTGATGCCTTATTTGTGCTGACAGAGGGTCCGCGCAAAGGTTTGGCGGCGTGGTCGGCTACTACTTCGTTGGATTAGACAAACCGTGACCCACGCATATTCTATGGGGCAAGGTCCCCCTTTTCCGGTCACGGCTCATTATTCCCGGGCTGTTAGTACTTCCTGGGCTTTTAGACACCAGGCCTCGGTGTCGCAGGTGTGCAAGGCGGCCTCTTGGGCCTCGACACACACTTACTCTATGTTTTTATAGGTTATGTGCTAGCATCTTTGGATGCTGCCTCTGGCCGCAAAATGTTGCAGGCGGCAGTGTAGGCGCATCTGGCGCCTCCTTAGAGTTTCTGTTGGGTACAGTTGTTATTGTTTACCCACCCCTCTTTTTGACACAGCTTGGGGACATCCCCACATGTAATGAAGAGCTGCGTCTGTCAGTGAACGTAGGAGAAAAAGGGATTTTATTAAAACTTGCCGTAAAATCCTTTTCTCCGAATTCACTGACAGACGCAGCACCCACCCCTCTGTGCTCTGTTCTATGTACGGCTTGTGTACGAACTGATGAGCTATGCTATAGAGGGGCTCTATGTGGGAAGAGGATGGCCCCATGGGAGGGGCCAGCTGTTTCTTTTCCCTGCCTAGTTAACTCCCAGACAAGCATAAACCCCACACGTAATGAAGAGCTGCGTCTGTCAGTGATCTCAGAGAAAAGGATTTTACGGTAAGTTTTAATAAAATCCCTTTATTCTTTCTTTTACTTTTATTTTATTTTACTGCTTCTATCAAGCATTGATCTGCTATCAAGAAGCCGGCCGCGGCATAGAGAGTCCATGGGCTCTGCACCTTCCCCGTCCTGGCCGATGCGAGCCAGTCCTGCGGTATGGGGACCCGCCGCATCGTGCCCGTTCTGTGCGGGCGGCCGGGGGTGACCCCCACCTGAGCCCAATCCCGTATGCGATTCGGGTAGGGCGATTTTCTGGACTGCGGCATACCGTCCAGGCAGGAGCGGAAGGTTTGCGAATGGGTGGCTACCCACTGCGCTCTTCAGGAGTGGTGAGTGAGAGTTCCTTCCTTCCCCCCCCGCCCCCCTTTTCAGGGGCGGAAGGGGGACCGACAATCCTTAAAAAAAAAAATTAAAAAAAAATAAAAAATTTTCTGTGTAGCCGCTGGTAGGGGCGTGTGGAGCCCCTTTTCATACACCTGTGTGTTACTAAGGGTGATTTGAGGGGAGAACGATGGCAGACTATATTGCTGAACCTGCTGAGGAGCAATCAGCGGCGGCGCAATCTGCGCAAGGGGCTTTTTTGGACCAGCTGTGGGCGGTCTTTAGTGAATTTCTCCCCCGGACGGATGTTGCCCAACAGGCCCCCAAGAGACATCCCTCTCCTCCTTGCTCTTCAGGGGAGGATTCTGATCCGGAAGTGGCCTCTGGGGTCACCTATCTGATGGGGAACTGGGTACCTCGGACGGAGAAAAGGATCAGGGGGCGGCGGCTGCACGTGAAAAAGCGCTGGTCCCCACCATTATCGCTGTAATTCGCACTATGCTGCAATTGAGTCAGGATGGCGAATTGCAGACTTCTGCGTATGTGTGTGGGTCCTCCAGACCCCCAAGGCTTACCCTTATGATCAATTTTTTGATCACTTTATTTATCGTGAATGGCGGGGTCCGCAGCATTCTTTTTCGCTGTCCAAACGATTTGCTGCTCGCTATCCCTTTGAGGAAAGCTTTTTGAAAAAATGGGAGTCGCCTGTGGTGGACCCGCCGATAGCTCGCCTTAATAAGGCGACGACCATTCCTCTGGAAGGGGCTCCTTCCTTCAAGGACCCCGTTGACAGAAAGACAGAGGCACTGTTAAAGTGGCTATTCCTGGTGGCAGGTTCTGCTCTGCGGCCAGCCCTGGTGTCCGCCATGGCGGATCAATATCTGTCTGAGCGTATGGCGGAGCTCCAGAACGTCTATTCGGTCCATGGCTGTATGAGATCATTAAGGATTTCACAGGAGGCAAGAGCACCTTCCTCCCAGAGCCCCGGAGGCGTGAGTTTCGCCGTAGACAGGGGCCTCCTACATCGGGTCAGAAGAGGTTTTTTCGCGCCCCGGGCGCAGCAGGTAAAGGGACCCGTCCCGGTAAAGTCGCTGCAGGGGCCGGGAAAAGGCAGTGGCAGCGCAAAACCGAAAAGGCGGAGGACAAGCCCTCCTCAGCCTGATGGGTTGCCCCCACCCGGGCTTCGGGTGGGGGGACGTCTTCTGGGGTTCGCAGACCGGTGGCTTGCTCACATTTCCAACCATTGGGTCCGGGAAGTGGTGTCCACCGGGTACAGGATAGAGTTCAACACTCTACCCCCAGACAGGTTCTTCCCATTGAACTTAGGGCTCCTGCAGGCTCGCCGGGAGGCCCTCTTCGGGGCTGTCCGAGCACTCTCGGACCAAGGGGTGATCGTGCCAGTGCCTCCAGCGGAGAGGTTTTGAGGTTTTTACTCAAATCTGTTTGTGGTCCCCAAAAAGGGGGGGGGAGGTCTGGCCAGTACTGGACCTGAAGGCCCTGAACCGGTATGTCGGGGCATGGAATTTCCGGATGGAATCTATCCGCTCGGTTGTGGCCGCCCTCCATCAGGGGGAATTTCTGGCGTCTCTGGACATCAGGGATGCGTACCTCCATGTACCTATTTGTCCACGGCATCAGCGTTTCCTTTGCTTTGCAGTGGGAGACCTCCATTATCAATTTTTGGCACTCCCTTTCGGTCTGGCCTCAGCCCCTCGAGTTTTCACAAAACTGGTAGCTCCGGTACTGGCATTACTGCGGCAGAGAGGCATTGCGGTAGTAGCCTACCTGGACAACCTGCTCCTGTGAGCGGAGTCCGCCTCGGCTCTGGAAGAGAATGTGAGAATCACAATGACCTCACTGCAGGACTTCGGCTGGTTGCTCAACCTGCAGAAGTCGACGGTGTCTCCATCCCGTCGCCTGGTGTATCTGGGTCTTATTCTGGACACAGAGCAGGCAAAGGTTTTCCTTCCTCCAGCCAAGTTGCTGTCACTGCAGTCGGCAGTGCGAACCCTCCTGTCGCACAGACGGTCTTCATTACGATTCTGTATGCGGGTGCTGGGGCTCATGGTCTCGACTTTCGAGGCAATACCATACGCCCAGAGTCACACTTGTTTCCTTCAGCGAGCAATCCTGGCTCGGTGGGACAGGTCCCCTCGGTCCTTGGACCTTCTGATCCGTCTGAGCTCCCAGATCAGGGCGTCTCTGACCTGGTGGCTTCGGGACTCGGCGTTGATTCAGGGGAAGTCGTTCCTGCCCCTTCAGTGGGTGATCATCACCACAGATGCCGGTCTTTCAGGCTGGGGCGAGATCCTGGGGCAGCTGTCTGCCCAGGGCCGTTGGTCAGCACAGGAGGCTCGCCTCCCCATCAATGTGCAGGAACTGAGAGCAATCAGATTGTGCCTATCTCACTGGACATTGAGGCTGCAGGGTCGTCTGATTCGGATTCAGTTGGACAATGCCTCAGCAGTGGCATATGTGAACCATCAGGCGGCACGAGGAGCCCAGCAGGTGCGGCGGAGGCAGCTCTGATACTGCGTTAGGCGGAACATCACGTTCCGGCAATCTCCGCCATCTACATTCCAGGTGTGGAAAACTGGCAGGCAGACTTTCTCAGTCACCAGACGCTGGACCAGGGAGAGTGGTCTCTCCACACGGAGGTGTTCAACCAGATTTGCCGCAGATGGGGGACGCCGGACGTGGATCTCATGGCGTCTCGGTTCAATCACAAGGTGAAGACCTTTGTGTCCAGAACGAAAGCTCCGTTGGCTGTGGCCACGGACGCTCTGGTGGCCCGCTGGGGCGTTTATCGCCTTCTGTACGCCTTCCCTCCGATAAAGCTTCTACCGCGTTTGATACGCAGGATGGTGGCGGAGGGAATACCAGTAATCCTGGTGGCTCCAGATTGGCCTCGGCGCACTTGTTACGCCGACGTGGTGCAAATGGTGGCAGACGCCCCCTGGCGGCTCCCGCTGCGAGACGATCTACTGTCTCAGGGGCCCATCTTGCACCCTGCTTTACCCTCGCTGGCTTTGATGGTCTGGCTATTGAGTCCCAGGTGCTAAGAGACAGGGGAGTCGCTGACTCCGTGATCCCTACCTTGTTGAAGGCTCTCGCAAGTGTACTTCTCGCAAGATCTACCACCGCACATGGAAGGCTTATATAGCTTGGTTCGAGGCGGAGGGTTATAACACTCGCTCTTATGTAGTGTCCAGGGTCCTGACCTTTTTGCAGCAAGGCCTGAACAAAAAACTGGCTTTGAGTACTCTCAAGGGCCATATATCGGCCCTGGCGATTATTTTCCAGAGACCTTTGGCTTCGCACTGCTTGATTCGTACCTTTCTACAAGGTGTGCGACATGTGCCGCCTCGGGTGAAGGCCCGATGGCCCAGTGGGATCTGAATTTGGTGCATTCTGTACTTCAGAAACCGCCCTATGAAAATATCGGGGAGATTTCCTTACAACTGCTGTCGCAGAAGGTGGCTTTTTTTGTAGCCATCACTTCCGCCAGATGGGTGTCTGAATTGGCAGCACTATCGTGCAAGTCTCCCTATCTGGTCCTGCATAAGGACAAGGCGGTCTTGCGACCCTCTCCTTCCTTCCTTCCAAAGGTGGTTTCTTCTTTTCACATTAATGAAGACCTTGTTCTTTCTTCATTGTGCCCTTGTCCATCGCACCCAAAAGAAATTGAGTTGCATGCCTTGGACGTATTGAGGGCCTTATGAATGTATTTAGCTGCTACAGCTTCTTTTCGGAAGGCTGATGCCTTATTTGTGCTGACAGAGGGTCCGCGCAAAGGTTTGGCAGCCTCGTCTGCTACTATTTCTCGTTGGATTAGGCAAACTGTGACCCATGCATATTCTACTCGGGGTAAGGTTCCCCCTTTCCAGTCACGGCTCACTCTAACCAGGCTGTTAGCACTTCCTGGGCTTTTAGACACCAGGCCTCTGTGTCACAGGTGTGCAAGGCGGCCACTTGGGCCTCGGTACACACTTTCACTAAGTTTTATAAGGTTGATGTGTTAGCATCTTCGGATGCTGCTTTTGGCCGCAAAGTTTTGCAGGCGGCAGTGTAGGGGCGTCTGGCGCCTGCTTAAGAGGTTCTGTTGGGTACTGTTATCGTTTACCCACCCCTCTTTTTGACACAGCTTTGGGGCATCCCCACAAGTCAATGAAGAGCTGCGTCTGTCAGTGAACGTAGAAGGGGATTTTATTAAAACTTACCGAAAATCCTTTTCTCAGAGTTCACTGACAGAAGCAGCACCCACCCCTCTGTGCTCTGTTTTCTGTACGGCTTGTGTACAAACTGCTGAGCTATGCTATGTGGTGGGTTTATGTGGGAAGAGAGGACGGCCCCATGGCAGGGGCCAGCTGTTCTTTTCCCTGTCTAACTCCTAGTGGGACAAGCATAAACCCACAAGTCAATGAAGAGCTGTGTCTGTCGGTGAACTCGGAGAAAAGGATTTTACGGTAAGTTTTAATAAAATCCCTTTTCTCCTTTCTTACTCCCTGGTGTAAGGGGCACCAGAGGATTTGGGATGATTCTCTGTACAATCCACAGACCAGCAGACCGGGTCTGGGGAGTCTGGCTGTTTGTGTATCCCTCTTTTCCCTACCAGTGGTGGGGCTTCATTTGGGTCGCCCTAGGTGGCGGAGTGCTGGTCATGGTATGATCGTCTGCATCCTCGTCTCTCCTTGTAAAAGGCTCATACCAGTCTTGTGTCCTCTCCTTGTAGGACAAAGGAAGGGAGCAAAATGGGGAACCACCTAAGGGACAGATGTACAGATTATCTCCTGCCTGGATACCAGCTCCAGTGCTGCAACACTCTAAGAAAGTTTACTAGAGAGCTTTGCAGAGAAATGACAGTGTCTTGGTTTTCATTTGCTGGCTGAGCTCCTGATTAATACGGATGGATCAAGGCCGCTGGCTTCCCCAAATCTTTTTGGAGGGAATACTGCATGGCTGGAGCAGAGGCATCCAGAATCCCTGACTACTCCCAGTTGGGGGGAGGGGTGCATGTTGGTTGAGGCTGGTAAACTAAGTTGGTAAAGCCAAAACAGAATGCAAGCTGCAGATACCCCTGAAGGAACAGCTATAAGGTGGTTGTGTAAGTATTCCCTGGTGCCATCCCAGGAGTATTACAGCAGACGTAATCTGGTCTGCAAAGCTACACCATGTACACTCGTCCCACCATGACACTTGCTATAATTTGTGGCAAATAGCCACAGGGTGGTTACCCTTAGGAGGAGTTCCTCCCTTTGGGTATTGGTTGCTGTGGGTGTTTGCATGCCTCCCACAAACACAGAGTAAATATGCTTTGTGTTCTTATCCACCATTGTGTGGTCATTTGGAGGCAGAGTGCCTAACACCTATGAACTGCAGAGCTGGGGCTGGCTAACCCATAGATCAGCAGAAGCTGCAACCTATAAACCCCTTCCTACACTTGGGTCACACTTGAGGCAGGGCTCTGGGGGTCTACTTCATCAATTACACCCTGTTTTCAGGGTCTGCTATGGGGTAAGTAGGACTTTTTGGATTTAGGGCCAGTTCAGAAAGGCATTCCGGATGCTTTTCTGCATGTGTGTTTTTGATGCAGTCCAGTGCAGTTCCCCCCCCCCCCTACTAAAAATCAGGACATTATAGTTAAGTGCAGAAAAAACGCAGCATGTTCTACTTTTTCTGGAGCTGGAACGCACTGGAACTGACTGCAGTGGTGTGAACTAAGCATTTTTTGCGGGTTTGCTGGTTTTTGCCAACAAAAACTCTATGTCACACGTACCTCGGATTCCCGGTTCAGTGTGGTGTACGTCACACGCAAAATAAATAAAAAAAAATTTTGCGTACTTTTCCAATTTACCGAAAGTAACCGAATCAAGTGTGGTGACGTCAGTCAAGGTCACGCAAGGTCGAGGTCTTTTTCATCTTGTACGACGCAAAAAAGACGTGAATTGATATTACAGGACTAAAAATCATCCCCCCCCCCCCTTGACGTGACCTGACGTAGTTTTTGTGTGTACGTCTTTTCGTA
>BLSH010331449.1:33409-47939 GCA_018402905.1 Glandirana rugosa | reverse complement strand
GATGGGGGGGGCTTCTGTGTACGGGGGGGGCGCTTCTGTGTACAGGATGGGGGGGCTTCTGTGTACAGGATGGGGGGGCTTCTGTGTACGGGGGGGGCGCTTCTGTGTATGGGACGGGGGGTCGCTTCTGTGTACAGGGGGGGGCGCTTCTGTGGACGGGAGGGGGCGCTTCTGTGTACAGGACGGGGGGGCGCTTCTGTGTACAGGACGGGGGGGCGCTTCTGTGTACAGGACGGGGGGGGGCGCTTTTGTGTACAGGACAGCCAAGTAGCGAGCCTATTGGTCAGCCATTTAAATCTAAGTTTGTGCGCACTGCACAGGCACACACACCTAGTCTGATTGGCTGCCCTGAGCTCAGGCTCGGTGTGATTGGATGCGGTGGCCGGGGGCGGGTCACCGTGGCGACGGATGTGACTCCCGCTCCCACAGAGACCCTGACCAGTGACAGAGCGACGGACTGGTGGATGGGGACAGCCAGGGCCGGATTAACATCGGGGCTATGGGAGCTGCAGCTCCAGGCCCCTGCCATAAAATGGGCCCTGGCTGGCCAGATTCACTGTACACAGGGCGGTGCCAGCATAATAGGGCAGCCCAGGCAGCCACCGGGGTTTCTCTTAACCACTTCCTTACTGGGCACTTAAACCCCCCCCCCCCCCTGCCCAGACCAGTTTTTGGCTTTCAGCGCTGTGGCATTTTGAATGAGAATTGCGCGGTCGTGCGACGTTGCACCCAAACTAAATGTATATCATTTTTTTCCCACAAATAGGGCTTTCTTTTGGTGCTATTTGATCGCCTCTGCGTCATTTCTGATCGCCGCTATAAACAAAGAGTGATGATTTTGAAAAAAAGAACAATATTTGTTTTACTTTTTGCTAAAATACAAATCCCAAAAAAATTAAAATATTCATCAGTTTTGGCCAATATATATTCTTCTACATATTTTTGGTAAAAAAAAAATTGCAATCGGCGTTTATTGATTTGGTTTGCGCAAAAGTTATCGCGCCTACAAACTATGGGAATTGATTTATGGAGTTTTTATTATTTATTTTTTTACTAGTAATGGCGGCGCTCTGCGATTATTTTTTTTTTTTTTTTATCGGGACTGCAATATTGCAGTGGACATGTCAGACATTTTTGACACTTTTTTTTTTTGGGACCAATGACATTTATACAGCGATCAGAAATTTAAATGTCCACTGATTACTGTATAAATGTCATTGGCAGTGAAGGGGGTTAACTGTGTTCCCTCATTGTGTTCTAACTGTGTGGGGGCGGGGCTGGCCGGGACATAACAGATTTAACTGATCCTAGTGACAGGGATCAGTAGAGCTGTTATGTCCCCTTCAACAGAATGGAGAACCGCCATGTTTACATCGGCGGTTCCCTGTTTTGCGGCTCTGACAGGGGATCGCGGGTCTCGGGTGGACATCGAGTCCGCCCAACCCGCGGGCACGCCCACACAGCGGCCGCTGCCTGTCAGTGCGCTCACATTGCCAGGACGTCCACCCGGCAATTCAGATCCGCGCTGAAGTCGTACTTGGATCTGGATTGGTTAAGAAAAGCTGATGCTGGCACCGCCCCCTTTGCACGTTTCTGTCGCTCGGCACAGCAGAGTACAGAGAGACTGCACAGCCCGGGGTACTGTGACATCAGTGCTGCCTCCACCCACATTTCCAGCCTCTCTCCCGGCCCCTCCTCCTCTCTCTGTCAGTTGCAGCAGATGATGGCTGATTCTCCCCTTCCAGCGCTCGCTAGAACCAATCCCCTGTCACTGTCAGACCCCCACCTCCAGCACTGCACTGACACAATCGCTGCTGAACTGGAAATGACAAGGAGACCAGGGGGGAGGAGCCTGAGTGAGCGCAGGGGGCGGGGTCAGCAGGCACAGGAAGTGGAATGGCAGAAATGAAGATCCTGGGGGAAGGTAGGAGGGCATGGATTAAATGCCTTTCTATGTCAGAATGTCTGTTTATTATACAGCCCCCTGCATGTACTGGGGGGAGCCTCTGTAGGGTGAGCACATGGGGAAAAGAGGACAGAGGAGGAGAGATGGAGAACAAGGGGAGAAGAGAGATGGGGGGCAGTCAGAGAGGCGACACAGAGACAGAGCACAGGAGAGGGGATAGAAGACAGGGGGGCTCTGCTTTGCTCAGTGGGGGATCTGTGAGCTGACCCCAGGGTGGGATGGAGGGTGGGATGGATCTCACTCTGCTCTATGGGTGGTCGGATGTAAACAGACTTTGCTATCCGTTTACACCTGACTGCGATCCGCCCAGACGGAGGGGAACAGATCTCCTTCCGTTTGTTTTTAGTAGATTGGATTTGAGATTGCACCCCACTGCTCCAAGAGAATAGAGGGTCCAATTGGGTCCTCCTGAAAAACAGACAGGCGAATCCAAGTGGACTTCTCGTGTAAAAGTGCAATGTGATAGATATAGAGAATAATTACTATCTGTACATTCCAAAGCACTAGTGCAGTAAATACATTTCATACAAAAAGTCCAATAAAATTGGGTCATGATACAGTTGTGCAGATCCACTGCAAGCTGTTTGCACCGACTTCAGTGTAACATCCCCAAGACACAAGGGCAAACACCATCTGCTTGTCCTCTTAAAATTATGAGGTCATGTGTGCTTGTCGTCAGCCTTATATTTGCAGCCGCTTCACTCAAAAATCCTCAATGAAGCTATGATTGTTTTGTCCCAAAAACGGCCTCTAACCCCTCCGTCCAGTCCAATACCAACCACAGGAAACCCCGTATATGCAAAGAATAAAGCACTCTATAATGCATTACCAAGCCAAGTAAACAATTTGTCTCTTTATCCGAATAAAGTTTGCTGTAAGTACATTACTTTAACCACTTCAGCCCCGGAAGGATTTCACACTTTAGGACCAGAGCACTTTTTGCGATTCGGCACTGCGTCGCTTTAACTGACAATTGCGCGGTCGTGCGACGACGTACCCAAACAAAATTTGCGTCCTTTTTTTCCCACAAATAGAGGTTTCTTTTGGTGGTATTTGATCATCGCTGCGTCATTTCTGATCACCGCTATAAACAAAAGAAGAGCGACAATTTTGCAAAAAAACACAAATTTCTTACTTTTTGCTAAAATACAAATCCAAAAAAAAAAAATACAAAAAAACATTTTTTTTCATCGGTTTTGGCCGATTTATATTCTTCCTCATATTTGTGATTAAAAAAAAAACCAAAAAATCGCAATCTGCGTTTATTGATTGGTTTGCGCAAAAGTGGCCGCGTTTACGGATGATGAGAATTCATTTCTGGGGTTATTTTTTATTTTTTTTACTAGTAATGGCGGCGATCTGCGATTTTTAGCGGTACTGCGATATTTCAGCAGACATGTCGGACCATTTTAACACTTTTTTGGGACCACTGGCATTTATACAGCGATCAGTGCTATAAAAAAATGCACTGATTACTGTGTAAATGATATTGGCAGTGAAGGGGTTAGCCAGGAGGGGGCGCTTTAAGGGTTAACTGTGTTCCCTGGGCGTGTTCTAACTGTGTGTGGGCTGCCCTAACAGGGGAAGGGAAGTGATCATAGCTTCCATGTAGAGGAAGACTGTGATCACAGCCCTTCCCCCCTCACAGAACGGAGGTCCGTGTTTACTTACACGGACCTCCGTTCTTTCAGTGCGGGGGGGCATCGCTGGTAGCCGGCGGCGATCGAGTCCACCGCACGCGCTCCCTGGCCCCCCCCCCGAACACAGTGAGCATGCAGGCGCGCCTCCGGGGGCACGCGCGCACTCACAGTGCGTGATCTCGCCCGAGATACTCTATTGGTAAACCATCAACTTTAATTACAGTCATACCCCCATAACCATACGTCAGACAAGTTGATCATTAAGGGGGGGGAATTGGAGCCGTCCTGGAAGATTCCTGAAAAGTGAGTTATCAGGTAATAACTCGGTTTTTCCAAGTCATCTTCCAGGACGGCTTACAGAGAGGACAACATAGAACTACACAATTAGGGTGGGACCACAGCTTTAACCACTTCAGATCCACGCTATAGCCAAAGTACGGCTCCAGCGCGGATCTGAAATGCCCGGAGGACGTCCATGGACGTCCTCCACTGCGCACGCTCCAGGCGCGCCCCCTGGAGGGGGACTCGATGGTAAACACGGCGGTTCCCCGTTCTGTGACAGGGGACAAGCAGATCTACTGATCCCTGTCACTGGGATCAGTTAGATCTGTTATGTCCCGACCAGCCCTGCCCCCCCACAGTTAGACCACACCCAGGGAACATATTTAACCCCTTCACTGCCCCCTGCAGGTTAACCCCTTCACTGCCAATGACATTTATACAGTAATCAGCGGACATTTAAATTTCTGATCGCTGTATAAATGTCATTGGTCCCAAAAATGTGTAAAAAATGTCCGACATGTCCGCCCCAATATCGCAGTCCCGATAAAAATCGCAGATCGCCGCCATTACTAGTAAAAAAAAATAAATAAATAATAAAAACGCCATAAATCAATTCCCAGTTTGTAGACGTGATAACTTTTGCGCAAACCAATCAATATACGCCGATTGCGATTTTTTTTTTACCAAAAATATGTAGAAGAATATAAATCGGCCAAAACTGATGAATAATTTTTTTAATGCATTTGTACTTTAGCAAAAAGTAAAAAATATTGTTCTTTTTTGCAAAATTGTCGCTCATTTTTTGTTTATAGCGGCGATCAGAAATGACGCAGAGGGGGTCACATACCACCAAAAGAAAGCTCTATTTGTGGGAAAAAAAGGACGCAAATTTTATTTGGGTGCAACGTCGCACAACCGCGCAATTGTCATTCAAAATGCGACAGCGCTGAAAGTCAAAAATTGGTCTGGGCAGAAAGGGGGTTTAAGTGTCGGGTAAGGAAGGGGTTAAGCAACCTCCTCCCAACAATCTGTTCCTGGTTAGAGAACCGGCCCGGTCGGAAAGGTTTCACAAAGGTTTGGAAGCTGGACCTGGTTACTGACTTGCAGATCTGGGGATGAGACCTGATAACGCGGTCAGCCCAAGAAATGGCCCATGATCTGTTGGAAAGCTTTGATGTTTTCTAGAGAAAACAGTGATGATGCCTGGTAAGCTTCCATCACTGCATATTTTATTCACCTTGTGATAGAAATATTTTGACACCCTCTTGCTTTTATCTGGGCCCCAGAACCGAACAAGAGGTTGATCTCCAATCTATAGGTCTCTTACTACAAAAAAAGAACCTGACAATTTTATAAAGGACAGGCGCTCTGCCCAACATTGGAAGTCTGACTTCATATGGCACATTGTGATACTGGTGGCAAGTTATGCAGATCACCACTTCAGACGACTGCGTCTGTACCATTGACAGAATATTTACTTTGACCTGCTATAGCTGTTCTGTTAGGAAGGCTGTGAAAAAAAAAAAAAAAAGAGATGCACTGTGCAATATTCCCTCCGAAAAAGATTTGGGGAAGCCAGCGGCCGTGATGAATCCATATTAATCAGGCCAGCAAATGAAGATACGGTGCTTGACCCAAAGGGAGTGAGGGAAGCTCCACTAGAATAGCTGCTTCTCCTCCAGCGGAGGAGGAATCTTTGTGAGAACCAAGACACTGTCATTTCTCTGCAATGCTTTCTACGAAAACTTCCTAGAGCAGGGGTGCCAAACCGGCGGCCCCCCAGCTGCCGCGGAACCACAAGTCCCATCATGCCTCCGCTTGTGGGAGTCATACTTGTAACTGTCAGCCCTGCAATGCCCCACGGGACCCGTAGCTCCGCAACAGCCGGAGGGCCACCAGCCCGACACCCGTGCCCCAGAGTGGTGCAGCACTGGAGCCGATATCCAGGCAGGAGATAATCTGTACTTCTGTCCCTTAGGCGGTTCCCCTTTTGCTCCCTTCCTTTGTCCTACAGGGAGAGGACACAAGGTGGTATGAGCCTTTTACAAGGAGAGGCGAGGGTGCAGACGATCATACCATGACCAGCACTCCGCCACCTAGGGAGACCCAAATGAAGCCCCACCACTGGTAGGAAAAAGAGGGAGACACAAACAGCCAGACTCCCCAGACCCCCTCTGCTGGTCTGTGGATTGTACAGAGAGTCATCCCAAAACCTCTGGTGTACCCTACACCAGGGAGCAAGAAAGGAGAAACCCAGTTCTAGCCTCTTTCTTACCTTAGGGTCAGAGTCTGCAGGAGTCTCAGACCTGCTTCCCGCTTACAGTCTACACTGGAGACTTTACCAGCACAGGACAGAATGGCTATGTCCGTATGGCATGTTTTAGAAATTGCATGAAGATACCCTTGCTGTGTATGAACCTTAATGCATTAGGACAACCGATTGCGCAAGACAATGTAAAGGTCCAGTAAAAGCCTTCCAATTCATACAGCCATCTATACCAATGAAGGCTAAACTTCCAGCAGGTCATTTTAACTATTAGGTTCAGTTACTACTAGTGCGACTCGCCATGCGACCCCGAACACAAAGTCGCATGACAAGTCACAGCCCATAGATTTCAAATGGCAATTGTTTCAACCTATGCGATTCAAGGTTACAGCGACCCAAGAAAGGGTCCTTTAACCATAGAGATGCGATCTCTGATGCCTCCCAAATCCAGAGACTGAAGACGGCTCAAAGCCGCACTCCAAATCATGCAACCTTTGGGTTCGCAACATTGGAAATGCAGCCTCAGAGATAATATATTAGATCGCATATGAGGCATGAACCACAATGTTACCATAAGAATAAAACACAAGCATAAGCTCCAATGTTGAGTATTTAAATACATAGAGTTATAACATACTTGGAGAAGTATAAGGACAGAGACAGAGTATTTAATACCCCACAAACAGCCATTTATACGTAACTAATGACAATGCCACAAAGCCAAAAATTGTTAGAATCATAAGTCATAGTTATAGCCCAGTCTCTGGCTCCAATCCATTACACATCTATATGGTGAAACTCAGGGAGCTTCGGGTGACAGAAGTCTAGGCACCCACACTGGAGTGTACAGCAGATACTGTTACCCTATAGTAGGTACAGCTTCAGCTCATAGACATAACCAAATAACTTATTTGGAACAGAAGCAAAACTGAGTCTCTTTAACTGTATATTTAAACAAAGTAAATTGACAGTGATTGCTGCATCCTTAACTTACTTTATATAGTGCACACTAAGGTGGGAGCCAGATAAAACCACCCAGCTCATAACAATATCCAAATCTAGGATAAATTAAAGCTTCTGGCACCCTTGAATAAGCCCTGAAATGTGGTACTAAAGCCATCAGAAGGCCAACACCTGCAGGCATTAACGAGCAAACATTAAACTTGGGTGTTTCCATGTAAGCCTTGCATGGAGGTTCCAACTGGGAGTAGTCAGGGATTCTGGATGCCTCTGCTCCAGCCATGCAGTATTCTCTCCAAAAAGATTTGGGGAAGCCAGCGGCCTTGATCAATCCATATTAATCAGGAGATACAAATAATAAAGAAAATATTGCGCTAACCTAAAAAGTGTTAATATAAAAAGGAAAACTAAAGCAGCTAACACAACAAAACTTCCAATTTTTGCATGTGAACGTAAACCAAAAAGTGTAGCGCTAAAGGAGACACCACATGTATTGCAATGTCATATCAATAGTGAATCTAAATAATAAAATAAATAAAGTCCAAATATAAAGATGTAATTGTATTTCCAATCTGGTCAAGACACCCGATATAGTGATCGTGAATCTTCAACAATTGTGGAAAAACTGCATCATGTGATGTGCACTCCCACCAAGTGAATAAAGGTACTCTTACCAACGATAAGAGAAAATTACGCGTAGTGTTGATCTCAAAACAACATCCTCTAGACCTCGCCGTGTGGCTCCGATCCCACCGTCCGCCAGGAACTCCCGAGGGTCCACAGCCGGATGCCAGACTCCGGTAATAATGGTGCAACAATCTGCTGGGTGGTTCCAATCCAACCATCGACCAAGAACTCTTGAAGGTCCACAGCTAGGTCCCAGACTCCGGCACCACCGTACAACAATATGCATTCATATGCGCTCACCTCCACTCTGGACCTAATGCAGGAGTCTGGGACCTAGCTGTGGACCTTCAAGAGTTCTTGGTCGATGGTTGGATTGGAACCACCCAGCAGATTGTTGCACCATTATTACCGGAGTCTGGCATCCGGCTGTGGACCCTCGGGAGTTCCTGGCGGACGGTGGGATCGGAGCCACACGGCGAGGTCTAGAGGATGTTGTTTTGAGATCAACACTACGCGTAATTTTCTCTCATCGTTGGTAAGAGTACCTTTATTCACTTGGTGGGAGTGCACAGCACATGATGCAGTTTTTCCACAATTGTTGAAGATTCACGATCACTATATCGGGTGTCTTGACCAGATTGGAAATACAATTACATCTTTATATTTGGACTTTATTTATTTTATTATTTAGATTCACTATTGATATGACATTGCAATACATGTGGTGTCTCCTTTAGCGCTACACTTTTTGGTTTACGTTCACATTAATCAGGAGCTCAGCCAGTAAATGAAAACCAAGACACTTTGTCATTTCTCTGCAAAGCTCTCTAGGAAACTTTCTTAGAGTGTTGCAGCACTGGAGCTGGTATCCAGGCAGGAGATAATCTGTACATCTGTCCCTTAGGCGGTCCCCCATTTTGATCCCTTCCTTTGTCCTACAAGGAGAGGACACAAGGTGGTATGAGCCTTTTACAAGGAGAAACGAGGATGCAGACGATCATACCATGACCAGCACTCCGCCACCTAGGGCAACCCAAATGAAGCCCCACCACTGGTAGGGAAAAGAGGGAGATACAAACAGCCAGACTCCCCAGAGCCGGTCTGCTGGTCTGTGGATTGTACAGAGAATCATCCCAAATCCTCTGTTGCCCCCTACACCAGGGAGTAAGAAAGGAGAAAAAGGGATTTTATTAAAACTAACCGTAAAATCCTTTTCTCTGAGTTCACTGACAGACGCAGCTCTTCATTGACTTGTGGGTTTATGCTTGTCCCACTAGGAGTTAACTAGGCAGGGAAAAGAACAGCTGACCCATCCCATGGGGCTGTCCTCTCTTTTCACATAAACCCTCCACATAGCATAGCTCCGCAGTTCGTACACAAGCCGTACAGAGAACAGGGCACAGAGGGGTGGGTGCTGCGTCTGTCAGTGAATTCGGAGAAAAGGATTTTACGGTAAGTTTTAATAAAATCCCTTTTTCTCCTACGTTCACTGACAGCTCTTCATTGACTTGTGGGGATGTCCCAAAGCTGTGTCAAAAAGAGGGGTGGGTAAACGATAACAGTACCCAACAGAACCTCTTAAGGAGGCGCCAGACGCGCCTACACTGCCGCCTGCAAAACTTTGCGTCCAAAAGCAGCATCCGAAGATGCTAACACATCAACCTTATAAAACTTAGTGAAAGTGTGTACCGAGGCCCAAGTGGCTGCCTTGCACACCTGCGACATCGAGGCCTGGTGTCTAAAAGCCCAGGAAGTGCTAACAGCCCGGGTAGAGTGAGCTGTGACCGGAAAGGGGGGAACCTTACCACGAGCAGGGTATGCATGGGTCACGGTTTGCCTAATCCAATGAGAAATAGTAGCCGACGAGGCCACCAAACCTTTGCGCGGACCCTCTGTCAGCACAAATAAGGCATCAGCCTTCCAAAAAGAAGCTGTAGCAGCTAAATACACTCGTAAGGCCCTCGCTACGTCCAAGGCATGCAACTCAATTTCTTTTGGGTGCGATGGACGAGGGCACAATGCAGGAAGAACAATATCTTCATCAATGTGAAAAGAAGAAACCACCTTCGGAAGGAAGGAGAGGGTCGCAAGACCGCCTTGTCCTTATGCAGGACCAGGTAGGGCGGGGGTCAGCAACCTGTAGATTGCGATCTACCAGTAGATCTCGGACAGGTGACTAGTAGATCGCAGTCTGGGCTTGCTGACCTGCCATCCCAGAGCATCATGTAGTGCCGGCTCCTGTCCCATGAGGAGTGAAACCAACTGCACTCCATCTCTTATCCTGGTTGGCGGTCTCCAGAGTGGTGTCAGCAGCAGCAAAGTGGAGATCTTCAGGTCAGTGTGAAGCAATACACTGGGCATAACAGAAGTGTTGTGTTGCTTTCTCACCACCTGCTTTAATCCCTTGGACCCCATAGAAGCATGCAATTGCAGGGTGCTTGTAGAGTGGTCCTATTTACTTGAATGGGTCGCGATTAGCAGGAGGTAGTACCCACCAAAAGCAACAGTGGGCTTAATTCCTGCTACAACGTGTACATCAAAGGAGGTAGGGAGTGGGGGCGGTAAGACCATAACTCAACCACATGGTTTAACACCCCCTAACTTTACGTGTGAACGAGCCCAAAGGGTGCCACTGCCAAATACAACTAAGGGCTCATTCACAATTGCAGTCCTCTGAGTGTGTTTGACGGGCGGTGAGGAGGCAATATGTTGCCTCCTCACCACCCGATTTAAATCCATGATTGCCATGCAATGCATGCAATTGTGACACAGTAATACAGCAATTATAGGTTTAAACTAGGTTTGAGGAGGCAACACTGCGCCCAGTGATCTTTGACTTCTCCCATGTTGTTTAGGTAGATCTCCACCTCTTTAAGGTTGCCTACCCCTGAGGTAGGTAGACTTGCACGATAGTGCTGCCAATTCAGACACCCGTCTGGCGGAAGTGATGGCTACCAAAAAAGCCACCTTCTGCGACAGCAGTTGTAAGGAAATCTCCCTGATATTTTCAAAGGGCGGTTTCTGAAGTACAGAAAGCACCAAATTCAGATGCCACGGGGCCATCGGGCCTTCACCCGAGGCGCCACATGTCGCACACCTTGTACAAAGGTACGAATCAACGAGTGCGAAGCCAAAGGTCTCTGGAAAAGAATCGCCAGGGCCGATATCTGGCCCTTGAGAGTACTCAAAGCCAGTTTATTGTTCAGGCCTTGCTGCAAAAAAGGTCAGGACCCTGGACACTACATAAGAGCGAGGGTTATGACCCTCCGCCTCGCACCAAGCTATATAAGCCTTCCAGGTGCAGTGGTAAATCTTGCGAGGAGTACACTTGTGAGCCTTCAACAAGGTAGGGATCATGCAGTCAGCGACTCCCCTGTCTCTTAGCACCTGGGACTCAATAGCAAGGACGTCAAAGCCAGCGAGGGTAAAGCAGGGTGCAAGGTGGGCTGAGACAGTAGATCGTATCGCAGCGAGAGCCCCCAGGGGGCGCCTGCCACCATTTGCACCACGTCGGCGCACCAAGTGCGCCGAGGCCAATCTGGAGCCACCAGGATTATTGGTATTCTCTCCACCACTATCCTGCCTATCAAACGCGGTAGAAGCTTTATCGCAGGGAAGGCGTACAGAAGGCGATAACGGCCCCAGGGGGCTACCAGAGCGTCCGTGGCCACTGCCAACGGATCTTTCGTTCTGGACACAAAGGTCTTCACCTTGTGATTGAACCGAGACGCCATGAGATCCACGTCCGGCGTCCCCCATCTGCGGCAAATCTGGTTGAACACCTCCGGGTGGAGAGACCACTCTCCCTGGTCCAGTGTCTGGCGACTGAGAAAGTCTGCCTGCCAGTTTTCCACACCTGGAATGCAGATGGCAGAGATTGCTGGGACGTGATGTTCCGCCCAACGCAGTATCAGAGCTGCCTCCGCCGAACCTGCTGGACTCCTCGTGCTGCCCTGATGGTTCACATATGCCACTGCCGTGGCATTGTCTGACTGAATGCGAATCGGACGACCCTGCAGCCTCACTGTCCAGTGAGAAAGGCACAATCTGATTGCTCTCCTTTCCAGCACATTGATGGGGAGGCGAGCCTCCTGTGCTGACCAACGGCCCTGGGCAGACAGCTGCCCCAGGATCCCGCCGCAGCCTGAAAGACTGGCATCCGTGGCGATGATCACCCACTGAAGGGGCAGGAACGCCTTCCCCTGAAACAACGCCGAGTCCCGAAGCCAACAGGTCAGAGACGCCCTGGTCTGGGATCAGAAGGTCAGAAGGACCGAGGGGACCTGTCCAACCGAGTCAGGATTGCTCGCTGAAGGAGACGAGTGTGACTCTGGGCGTATGGTATTGCCTCGAAAGTTAAGACCCTGAGCCCCAGCACCCACATACAGAATCGTAATGAAGACCGTCTGTGCAACAGAAGGGTTCGCACTGCCGACTGCAGTGACAGCAACTTGGCTGTAGGAAGGAAAACCTTCGCCTGCTCTGTGTCCAGAATCACACGCAGATACTCCAGGCGATGGGATGGAGACACTGTCGACTTCTGCACGTTGAGCAACCAGCTGAAGTCCTGCAGCGAGGTCATTGTGATTCTCACATTCTCCTCCAGAGCCGAGGCGGACTCCGATCGCAGGAGCAGGTCATCGAGGTATGCTACTACCGCAATGCCTCTCTGCCGCAGTAACGCCAGTACCGGAGCTACCAGTTTTGTGAAAACTCGAGGGGCTGAGGCCAGACCGAAAGGGAGTGCCACAAATTGATAATGGAGGTCTCCCACTGCAAAGCGCAGGAAACACTGATGCCATGGACAAATAGGTACATGGAGGTACGCATCCCTGATGTCCAGAGACGCCAGAAATTCCCCCTGATGGAGGGCGGCCACAACCGAGCGGATAGATTCCATCCGGAAATTCTGCGCCCTGACATACCGGTTCAGGGCCTTCAGGTCCAGTACTGGCAGGACCCTCCCCCCTTTTTTGGGGACCACGAACAGATTTGAGTGCCTGCGGGAGCCCTAAGTTCGATGGGAAGAACCTGTCTGGGGGTAGAGTGTTGAACTCTATCCTGTCCCCGGTGGACACCACTTCCCGAACCCAACGGTCGGGAATGTGAGCAAGCCACCAGTCTGCAAACCCCAGAAGACGTCCCCCCACCCGAAGCCCGGGTGGGGGCCCACCCATCAGGCTGAGGAGGGCTTGTCCTCCGCCTTTTCGGTTTTGCACTGCCACTGCCGTTTCCCAGCCCCTGCAGCGACCTTACCGGGACGGGTCCCTTTACCTGCTGCACCCGGGGCGCGAAAGAACCTCTTCTGACCCGATGTAGGAGGCCCCTGTCTACGGCGGAACACACGCCTCCGGGGCTCTGGGAGGAAGGTGCTCTTACCTCCTGTGAAAACCTTAATGATCTCATCCAGCCATGGACCGAATAGACATCCACCCTGAAAGGGAAGGTCTGCGAGACCTTTCTTGGAAGCATAGTTACCGGACCTAGAACCCAAACAAAGTACCCATCTGAGGATATCGGCGGGTCCACCACAGGCGACTCCCATTTTTTCAAAAAGCTTTCCTCAAAGGGATAGCGAACAGCGAATCGTTTGAACAGCGAAAAAGAATGCTGCGGACGCTGCCATTCACGATAAATAAAGTGATCAAATAATTGATCATAGGGGTAAGCCTTGGGGGCCCTAGGGGGCCTGGAGGACCCACACACATACGCAGCGTAGTGCGAATTCCAGCGATAATGGCGGGGACCAGAGCTTTTTCACGCGCACCCGCTGCCCCCTGATCCTCTTCTCCGAACGAGGGACCCAGTTCCCCATCAGATAGGTCCACTGGGGTCCCTGTGACCCCAGAGGCCACTTCCGGATCAGAATCCTCCCCTGAAGAGCAAGGAGGAGGGGGTCGTTTCTTGGGGGCCTGTTAGGCGACATCCGCCCGGGGGAGAAATTCACTAATGACAGGGCCGTCTTACTGAGCGGGCACAGCCCAGGGGCCCCAAGTGCTCATGGGACCCCTAGGGTGCCCAGGTGTCCCGCAATTGCACTCTGTGCGCTGGGGAGAATGTCCACGGCTAGACTTACAGAGCAGCCGGCTTCTCTCCCCTCGGGAACACACAGTGCCCAGCACTGCACCCGCCCCTCCTCCCTCCTCCTCCTGCTGACGGCTATGAAGTTCTCCTGTACAGAGGAGGAGGGGGGAGGAGGCTCACCATGCTTCAGGAGAAGATAAAATGCAGGTAACCCTTACACTGCTGGCACTGCACTGCACGGATCGTTTTCAACTTCAACTGGAATTTAACATAATTTTATGTTTAGTGAGAGTGCTGAGGGGTTGGCTTGCATTGTGTTCTTCAGGTTTCCAGGTAGTAGAATTGTTTGTGTGAAGACTGCCCTTGCATGCCCCCGATCTCTAGCTATAAATTGTATTTTATTTCTCATGGCAAGCATCCTGGCAGTGTTGACAGAGTTGGAGAACACATCTAGCTCTTGAGGTTTTGCAAAAAGTATGTGAACTTCTCTCCAAAAGTACAATGTAGTGCCTAGGGTCACATTGCCACTTTTTGTTTGGCCCATTGATCCCCTGCAGACACTAATCTGTCATGTACCATGCCCCCAGTACCCAACAACCCCTGTAACATGTTCACAGTCTCTGACCATCTCCTGTATCATGTCTGCAGTCTCTAACCATCTCTTGTACTATGTGAGAGTGATTTGTATTTTAATACAATTTAAGGTCAACTTCAACTTTTGCTAGGCACGTCACGTCACGGTCGTCACATTCCCAATGGACGTAA
>BLSH010331429.1:13857-24115 GCA_018402905.1 Glandirana rugosa | reverse complement strand
CTACCACTACATACCACCATATCAATATATACTGCCCTACCACTACATACCATCATATCAATATATACTACACTACCACTACATACCGCCATATCAATATATACTGCTCTACCACTACATACCGCCATATCAATATATACTGCCCTACCACTACATACCACCATATCAATATATACTGCCCTACCACTACATACCACCATATCAATATATACTTCTCTACCACTACATACCAACATATCAATATATACTGCTCTACCACTACATACCGCCATATCAATATATACTGCCCTACCACTACATACCCCCATATCAATATATACTGCCCTACCACTACATACCCCCATATCAATATATACTGCTCTACCACTACATACCAACATATCAATATATACTGCTCTACCACTACATACCACCATATCAATATATACTGCCCTACCACTACATATCACCATATCAATATATACTGATCTAACACTACATACAGCCATATCAATATATACTGCCCTACCACTACATACCACCATATCAATATATACTGCTCTACCACTACATATCACCATATCAATATATACTGCTCTACCACTACATACCACCATATCAATATATACTGCCCTACCACTACATACCACCATATCAATATATACTGCTCTACCACTACATACCACCATATCAATATATACTGCCCTATCACTACACACCACCATATCAATATATACTGCTCTACCACTACATACCACCATATCAATATATACTGCCCTACCACTACATACCGCCATATCAATATATACTGCCCTACTACTACATACCACCATATCAATATATACTGCTCTACCACTATATACCACCATATCAATATATACTGCCCCACCACTACATACCACCATATCAATATATACTGCTCTACCACTACATACCACCATATCAATATATACTGCCCTACCGCTACACACCGCCATATCATTATATACTGCCCTACCACTATATACCACCATATCAATATATACTGCTCTACCACTACATACCACCATATCAATATATACTGCTCTACCACTACATACCCCCATATCAATATATACTGCTCTACCACTACATACCACCATATCAATATATACTGCTCTACCACTACATACCAACATATCAATATATACTGCTCTACCACTACATACCACCATATCAATATATACTGCCCTACCACTACATATCACCATATCAATATATACTGATCTACCACTACATACAGCCATATCAATATATACTGCCCTACCACTACATACCACCATATCAATATATACTGCTCTACCACCACATACCGCCATATCAATATATACTGCCCTACCACTACATACCATCATATCAATATATACTGCTCTACCACTACATACCACCATATCAATATATACTGCCCTACCACTACATACAGCCATATCAATATATACTGCTCTACCACTACATACCACCATATCAATATATACTGCCCTATCACTACATACCACCATATCAATATATACTGCTCTACCACTACATACCACCATATCAATATATACTGCCCTATCACTACATACCACCATATCAATATATACTGCTCTACCACCACATACCGCCATATC
This sequence comes from Glandirana rugosa, assembly GCA_018402905.1. Lineage (NCBI taxonomy): Eukaryota > Metazoa > Chordata > Amphibia > Anura > Ranidae > Glandirana > Glandirana rugosa. Next base: position 22,508 of record BLSH010331429.1, on the reverse strand, counting down.
AATATATACTGCCCTATCACTACATACCACCATATCAATATATACTGCTCTACCACCACATACCGCCATATCAATATATACTGCCCTACCACTACACACCGTCATATCATTATATACTGCCCTACCACTACATACCACCATATCGATATATACTGCCCTACCACTACATACCACCATATCAATATATACTGCCCTACCACTACATACCGCCATATCAATATATAATGCCCTACCACTACATACCACCATATCATTATATACTGCCCTACCACTACATACCGCCATATCAATATATACTGCCCTACCACTACATACCCCCATATCAATATATACTGCCCTACCGCTACACACCGCCATATCATTATATACTGCCCTACCACTACATACCACCATATCATTATATACTGCCCTACCACTATATACCGCCATATCAATATATACTGCCCTACCACTACATACCACCATATCGATATATACTGCCCTACCACTACATACCACCATATCAATATATACTGCCCTACCACTACATACCGCCATATCAATATATAATGCCCTACCACTACATACCACCATATCATTATATACTGCCCTACCACTACATACCGCCATATCAATATATACTGCCCTACCACTACATACCCCCATATCAATATATACTGCCCTACCGCTACACACCGCCATATCATAATATACTGCCCTACCACTACATACCACCATATCAATATATACTGCTCTACCACTACATATCACCTTATCAATATATACTTCTCTACCACTACATACCACCATATCAATATATACTGCCCTACCACTACATACCACCATATCAATATATACTGCCCTATCACTACATACCACCATATCAATATATACTGCTCTACCACCACATACCGCCATATCAATATATAATGCCCTACCACTACATACCGCCATATCAATATATACTGCCCTACCACTACATACCACCATATCATTATATACTGCCCTACCACTACATACCACCATATCGATATATACTGCCCTACCACTACATACCACCATATCGATATATACTGCCCTACCACTACATACCGCCATATCAATATATAATGCCCTACCACTACATACCACCATATCATTATATACTGCCCTACCACTACATACCGCCATATCAATATATACTGCCCTACCACTACATACCCCCATATCAATATATACTGCCCTACCACTACACACCGCCATATCATTATATACTGCCCTACCACTACATACCACCATATCGATATATACTGCCCTACCACTACATACCACCATATCGATATATACTGCCCTACCACTACATACCGCCATATCAATATATAATGCCCTACCACTACATACCACCATATCATTATATACTGCCCTACCACTACATACCGCCATATCAATATATACTGCCCTACCACTACATACCACCATATCAGTATATACTGCTCTACCACTACATACCACCATATCAATATATATTGCTCTAACACTATATACCGCCATATCAATATATACTGCCCTACCACTATATACAACCATATCAATATATACTGCCCTACCACTACATACCGCCATATCAATATATACTGCTCTAACACTATATACCGCCATATCAATATATACTGCCCTACCACTACATACAACCATATCAATATATACTCCTCTACCACTACATACCACCATATTAATATATACTGCCCTACCACTACATACCGCCATATCAATATATACTGCCCTACCACTACATACCACCATATCAATATATACTGCCCTACCACTACATACCACCATATCAATATATACTGCCCTACCACTACATACCGCCATATCAGTATATACTGCTCTACCACTACATACCACCATATCAATATATACTGCCCTACCACTACATACCACCATATTAATTTATACTGCCCTACCACTACATACCACCATATCAGTATATACTGCTCTACCACTATATACCACTATATCAATATATACTGCCCTACCACTACATACCACCATATCAATATATACTGCTCTACCACAACGTACCGCCATATCAATATATACTGCCCTACCACTACATACCACCATATCAATATATACTGCCCTACCACTACATACCGCCATATCAATATATACTGCTCTACCACTACATACCACCATATCGATATATACTGCCCTACCACTACATACCGCCATATCAATATATAATGCCCTACCACTACATACCGCCATATCGATATATACTGCCCTACCACTGCATACCGCCATATCAATATATACTGCCCTACCACTACATACCACCATATCAATATATACTGCCCTACCACTACATACCACCATATCAATATATACTGCCATACAACTACATACCCCCATATCAATATATACTGCCCTACCACTACATACCACCATATCAATATATACTGCCCTACCACTACATACCACCATATCAATATATACTGCCCTACCACTACATACCGCCATATCAATATATACTGCCCTACCACTACATACCACCATATCAATATATACTGCCCTACCACTACATACCGCCATATCAATATATACTGCCCTACCACTACATTCCTCCATATCAATATATACTGCCCTACCACTACATACCGCCATATCAATATATACTGCTCTACCACTACACACCAACATATCAATATATACTGCCCTACCACTACATACCCCCATATCAATATATACTGCTCTACCACTACATACCCCCATATCAATATATACTGCCCTACCACTACATACCACCATATCAATATATACTGCTCTACCACTATATACCACCATATCAATATATACTGCCCCACCACTACATACCACCATATCAATATATACTGCTCTACCACTATATACCACCATATCAATATATACAGCCCTACCACTACATACCCCCATATCAATATATACTGCCCTACCACTACATACCACCATATCAATATATACTGCCCCACCACTACATACCACCATATCAATATATACTGCCCTACCACTACATACAGCCATATCAATATATACTGCCCTACCACTATATACCACCATATCAATATATACTGCCCTACCACTACATACAGCCATATCAATATATACTGCCCTACCACTATATACCACCATATCAATATATACTGCCCTACCACTATATACCAGCATATCAATATATACTGCCCTACCACTACATACAGCCATATCAATATATACTGCCCTACCACTACATACCACCATATCATTATATACTGCCCTACCACTACATACCACCATATCAATATATACTCCTCTACCACTACATACCGCCATATCAATATATACTGCCCTACCACTACATACCACCATATCAATATATACTGCCCTACCACTACATACAGCCATATCAATATATACTGCCCTACCACTACATACCGCAATATGAATATATACTGCCCTACCACTACATACCACCATATCAATATATACTGCTCTACCACTATATACCACCATATCAATATATACTGCCCTACCACTACATACAGCCATATCAATATATACTGCCCTACCACTATATACCACCATATCAATATATACTGCCCTACCACTACATACCGCCATATCAATATATACTGCCCTACCACTACATACCGCCATATCAATATATATTGCCCTACCACTATATACCACCATATCAATATATACTGCTCTACCACTACATACCACCATATCAATATATACTGTCCTACCACTACATACAGCCATATCAATATATACTGCCCTACCACTACATACCACCATATCAATATATACTGCCCTACCACTACATACCACCATATCAATATATACTGCCCTACCACTACATACCGCCATATCAATATATACTGCCCTACCACTACATACCACCATATCAATATATACTGCCCTACCACTACATACAGCCATATCAATATATACTGCTCTACCACTACATACCCCCATATCAATATATACTGCCCTACCACTACATACCACCATATCAATATATACTGCCCTACCACTACATACCGCCATATCAATATATACTGCTCTACCACTACATACCACCATATTTATATACACTGCTCTACCACTACATACCCCCATATCAATATATACTGCTCTACCACTACATACCCCCATATCAATATATACTGCTCTACCAGTACATACCACCATATCAATATATACTGCCCTACCACTACATACCGCCATATCAATATATACTGCCCTACCACTACATACAGCCATATCAATATATACTGCCCTACCACTACATACCCCCATATGAATATATACTGCTCTACCACTACATACCACCATATCAATATATACTGCCCTACCACTACATACCGCCATATCAATATATACTGCCCTACCACTACATACAGCCATATCAATCTATACTGCCCTACCACTACATACCCCCATATGAATATATACTGCCCTACCACTACATACAGCCATATCAATATATACTGCCCTACCACTACATACCGCCATATCAATATATACTGCTCTACAACTACATACCGCCATATCAATATATACTGCCCTACCACTACATACCACCATATCAATAAATACTGCCCTACCACTACATACTGCCATATCAATATATACTGATCTACCACTACATACCGCCATATCAATATATACTGATCTTCCACTACATACCGCCATATCAATATATACTGCTCTACCACTACATACCACCATATCAATATATACTGCCCTACCACTACATACCACCATATCGATATATACTGCCCTACCACTACATACCGCCATATCAATATATAATGCCCTACCACAACATACCACCATATCATTATATACTGCCCTACCACTACATACCGCCATATCAATATATACTGCCCTACCACTACATACCGCCATATCAATATATACTGCCCTACCACTACATACCACCATATCAATATATATAGCTCTTCCACTACATACCACCATATCAATATATACTGCTCTACCACTACATACCCCCATATCAATATATACTGCTCTACCACTACATACCCCCATATCAATATATACTGCCCTACCACTACATACCGCCATATCAATATATACTGCTCTACCACTACATACCCCCATATCAATATATACTGCTCTACCACTACATACCACCATATCAATATATACTGCCCTACCACTACATACCGCCATATCCATATATACTGCCCTACCACTACATACCACCATATCAGTATATACTGCTCTACCACTACATACCACCATATCAATATATATTGCTCTACCACTATATACCGCCATATCAATATATACTGCCCTACCACTATATACAACCATATCAATATATACTGCCCTACCACTACATACAACCATATCAATATATACTCCTCTACCACTACATACCGCCATATCAATATATACTGCCCTACCACTACATACCACCATATTAATATATACTGCTCTACCACTATATACCGCCATATCAATATATACTGCCCTACCACTACATACCACCATATTAATATATACTGCCCTACCACTACATACCGCCATATCAATATATACTGCCCTACCACTACATACCACCATATCAATATATACTGCCCTACCACTACATACAACCATATCAATATATACTCCTCTACCACTACATACCGCCATATCAATATATACTGCCCTACCACTACATACCACCATATTAATATATACTGCCCTACCACTACATACCGCCATATCAATATATACTGCCCTACCACTACATACCACCATATCAATATATACTGCCCTACCACTACATACCACCATATCAATATATACTACACTACCACTACATACCCCCATATCAATATATACTGCCCTACCACTACATACCGCCATATCAATATATACTGCCCTACCACTACATACCACCATATCAATATATACTGCCCTACCACTACATACCACCATATCAATATATACTGCCCTACCTCTACATACCACCATATCAATATATACTGCCCTACCACTACATACCCCCATATCAATATATACTGCCCTACCACTACATACCGCCATATCAATATATACTGCCCTACCACTACATACCCCCATATCAATATATACTGCTCTACCACTACACACCAACATATCAATATATACTGCCCTACCACTACATACCCCCATATCAATATATACTGCCCTACCACTACATACCACCATATCAATATATACTGCTCTACCACTACACACCAACATATCAATATATACTGCTCTACCACTACATACCACCATATCAATATATACTGCTCTACCACTACACACCAACATATCAATATATACTGCCCTACCACTACATACCGCCATATCAATATATACTGCCCTACTACTACATACCACCATATCAATATATACTGCTCTACCACTATATACCACCATATCAATATATACTGCCCCACCACTACATACCACCATATCAATATATACTGCTCTAACACTACATACCACCATATCAATATATACTGCCCTACCGCTACACACCGCCATATCATTATATACTGCCCTACCACTATATACCACCATATCAATATATACTGCCCTACCACTACATACAGCCATATCAATATATACTGCCCTACCACTACATACCACCATATCAATATATACTGCCCTACCACTACATACAGCCATATCAATATATACTGCCCTACCACTACATACCGCCATATCAATATATACTGCCCTACCACTACATACCGCCATATCAATATATACTGCTCTACCACTATATACCACCATATCAATATATACTGCCCTACCACTACATACCACCATACCAATATATACTGCTCTACCACTACATACCAACATATCAATATATACTGCCCTACCACTATATACCACCATATCAATATATACTGCCCTACCACTACATACAGCCATATCAATATATACTGCCCTACCACTATATACCACCATATCAATATATACTGCCCTACCACTATATACCACCATATCAATATATACTGCCCTACCACTACATACAGCCATATCAATATATACTGCCCTACCACTACATACCACCATATCTATATATACTGCCCTACCACTACATACAGCCATATCAATATATACTGCTCTACCACTACATACCCCCATATCAATATATACTGCCCTACCACTACATACCACCATATCAATATATACTGCCCTACCACTACATACTGCCATATCAATATATACTTCACTACCACTACATACCACCATATCAATATATACTGCTCTACCACTACATACCACCATATCAATATATACTGCTCTACCACTACATACCACCATATCAATATATATTGCTCTACCACTACATACCACCATATCAATATATACTGCCCTACCACTACATACCGCCATATCAATATATACTTCCCTACCACTACATACCACCATATCAATATATACTGCCCTACCACTACATATCACCATATCAATATAGACTGCCCTACCACTACATACCACCATATCAATATATACTGCCCTACCACTACATACCACCATATCAATATATACTGCCCTACCACTACATACCACCATATCAATATATACTGCTCTACCACTACATACCACCATATCAATATATACTGCTCTACCACTACATACCACCATATCAATATATATTGCTCTACCACTACATATCACCATATCAATATATACTGCCCTACCACTACATACCCCCATATCAATATATACTGCTCTACCACTACATACCACCATATCAATATATACTGCCCTACCACTACATACCGCCATATCAATATATACTGCCCTACCACTACATACAGCCATATCAATATATACTGCCCTACCACTACATACCCCCATATGAATATATACTGCCCTACCACTACATACAGCCATATCAATATATACTGCCCTACCACTACATACCGCCATATCAATATATACTGCTCTACCACTACATACCGCCATATCAATATATACTGCCCTACCACTACATACCATCAAGTCAATATATACTACACTACCACTACATACCGCCATATCAATATATACTGCTCTACCACTACATACCACCATATCGATATATACTGCCCTACCACTACATACCGCCATATCAATATATAATGCCCTACCACTACATACCGCCATATCGATATATACTACCCTACCACTACATACCGCCATATCAATATATACTGCCCTACCACTACATACCACCATATCAATATATACTGCCCTACCACTACATACAGCCATATCAATATATACTGCCCTACCACTATATACCACCATATCAATATATACTGCCCTACCACTACATACAGCCATATCAATATATACTGCCCTACCACTATATACCACCATATCAATATATACTGCTCTACCACTACATACCGCCATATCAATATATACTGCCCTACCACTACATACCGCCATATCAATATATACTGCTCTACCACTACATACCACCATATCAATATATACTGCCCTACCACTACATACCACCATATCAATATATATTGCTCTACCACTACATATCACCATATCAATATATACTGCCCTACCACTACATACCACCATATCAATATATACTGCCCTACCACTACATACCACCATATCAATATATACTGCACCATACATCACCATCCCGTCATATATAACTATAC
>BLSH010331420.1:0-11030 GCA_018402905.1 Glandirana rugosa | reverse complement strand
AGGATCTTATATTTCTTTAGAGCTCTCCCCATTCGAGTAAGGAAATCTGATCTATAAAAATCACAATCACAGATCTTAAAATTTATTTGGGCCAATAAAGGCCCCAGATGTTCTGCCAAGGTACTCTTTAGGAAACGTAATCAAGGGGGATTGGGTCTTCCACACCTCTTTAAGTACTATCAAGCGGCTCAATTGGCCCAGTTTTCAGTCGTCTTTTCTAGGGGTCACATGCCGGATTGGGTCAAAATAGAGAGACAGGCAGTTCCTCATAACACCATTGACTTCCTCTTAGGTGTCCCTGCTAAATCTAGACCCTTAATTCCCTCCCCTACATTATCTCACTCTATGGCTCTATGTGACTCAGTCTTAAAGTCCCCCAACTTAATCTCTAATCTACGTCCTCTCACACACCTCTTTCATAATCCCCTATTTTATCCTGGACTAGACATTAAGGCATTTAAATGGTGGACAGATAAGGGTCTATACCGTATAGGTCACTTCATCTCTCCAGTTGGACCATTGCCATTATCCCACTTCGTTAATAAACTTGACATGCCACTCTCGGAAAAATTCAGTTTCCTCCAAATACACCACTTCCTTTCCACCTGGTGGACCTCAAGGAAGGGTAATTCAGTTAGTACCTCATTTGAACAGTGGTGCACGGGTCCGATGGGTATTAAGGGGGGCATATCTTTGATCTATTCTGCTCTGGTGGAGGACTCATCTAAACCCCTTTTTGTGGAAAAATGGGAAAGGGACTTAAACGTGGAGTGGGACTCAGATGATTGGACTTTGATGTTCTCACAGTGCTTTAAGGGGATTCTTAATATATCTTTGATAGAAGCCAATTTAAAAGTGTTTATTAGATGGTATTTGGTTCCCTCTAAAATTGCTCTCATGTTCCCTAATGCCTCCAACCTATGCTTCAGGGGTTGCGATCTTATAGGTACCTTCCTACACACATGGTGGGAATGTCCCCATCTGAGAAGCTACTGGAATATATTTTTTTACTTAATCCGTAAGATCTTGGGCCTTCCAATCCCCAAATGCCCCGAAATAGCCCTTCTCAATTCTAAACCTGAAGGTATGACCAAATCCCTTTTCAAGCTAACCAAATTCATCTTTTTGGGGGCTACGATCACGATTGCTAAGTCCTGGAAGCGTTCCTCGATATCTTTCTCTGAGGCGTTGAGGAAGATATCCTGGATCATGTTACAAGAAAAACTGGCCAGTAACATACTTGATACCGCCCCCAAATTTGACCTCGTCTGGGAGCCCTGGAAGACTTACTTGAAGCTCCCAAGGTGAACCTTCTCTCATATCCCTCTTACCTTACTGTCTTGGTGTCAACATCTTCCTTCTCTCAGTCTTTTCCTGTCTCTTTTCCTTCCTTTTATACCTTTCATCTATGACAGCTTCTCTTGTTTCAGTTTCCTTTTTTGTGCTGGGTTCAACCTGATCCCTGGGTCTCATCCCTCCCTTCCCATGTTTTGGTGGGAGGATTGGGGTGATACCCTCTTGGAGGACCCTATAGTAGGAGTACGACTCCCTAGTTTATTTTTTATTCAATAAGTTCTACTGGAGACTGTACTATTTTGATCTCCGCAGGTAGTGGAGCCCTTGTGGGGGGGGGGAGACCTAGCCCCTGTCTTCACGGTCACAGTTTGTTCCCAGTTGGGGTGACCGTGGAGGTGGTGGATCCTCCCTTAAATGGGATTACTCTCCTCACTTGCAAAGTTGGTTCTCCTTCCGTGACAGTCTGGTTTTTCCGGACTCTCATGGGAGGATGTGTGCGGTTCCCTATTGGATTATACGTGTACTTTCTCAATTGTATTTTTCATGATTATGTAAAATGTTCTCTTTTGTATCTTAATGGGTAACCTGGTTGTATACATTTCTGTACCTTTTGCTCAGAAATTCATCATTGGTTTTATATTTCTCTATATTGTTCTGCAGATTCTCTTTTTCTACTTAATCAATAAAGAAGATTTAAACTAAAAAAAAAAAAAAAAAAAAAAAAAAAAACCCTGCCTCTGAGCACCAACAGAAATCTGGCCCTAATCCAGCAGTAGTTGTTTTTAGAACGATAAACTCTCCCTCAGAGCAGCAACAGGAACCTGGCCCTAATGCAGTAGTAGTTGTTTTTAGAATGATAATCTCTCCCTCGGAGCACCAACAGGAACCTGGCCCTAATGCAGTAGTAGTTGTTTTTAGAACGATAAACTCTCCCTCAGAGCACCAACGGGAACCTGGCCCTAATGCAGTAGTAGTTGTTTTTAGAACAATAAACTCTCCATCAGAGCGGCAACAGGAACCTCGTCGTAATGCAGTAGTAGTTGTTTTTAGAACGATAATGTCTCGCTCAAATCATCAACAGGAACCTGGCCCTATTGCAGTAGTAGTTGTTTTTAGAACGATAAACTCTCCCTCAGGGCACCAACAGGAACCTGGCCCTAATGCAGTAGTAGTTGTTTTTAGAACGATAAACTCTCCCTCAGAGCACCAATGGGAACCTGGCCCTAATGCAGTAGTAGTTGTTTTTAGAATGATAAACTCTAACTCAGAGCACCAACAGGAACCCGGCCCTAATGCAGTATTATCTGTTTTTAGAACGATAAACTCTCCCTCAGAGCACCAAATGGAACCTGGCTCTAATGCAGTAGTAGTTGTTTTTAGAACGATAAACTCTTCCTCAGAGCACCAACAGGAACCTGGCCCTAATGCAGTAGTTGTTTTTAGAACGATAATCTCTCCCTCAAAGCACCAACAGGAACCTGGCCCTAATGCAGTAGCAGTTGTTTTTAGTACGATAAACTCTCCCTCAAAGCACCAACAGTAATCTGGCCCTAATGCAGCAGTAGTTATTTTTAGAACGATAAACTGTCCCTTAGAGCACCAACAGGAACCTGGCCTTAATGAAGTAGTAGTTTGTTTTTAGAACGATAAACTCTCCCTCAAAGCACCAACACAAACCTGGCCCTAATTTAGCAGTAGTTGTTTTTAGAACGATAAACTCTCCCTCAGAGCAACAACAGGAAGCTTGCTCTAATGCAGTTGTAGTTGTTTTTAGAACGATAAACTCTCCCTCAGAGCACCAACAGGTAACCTAGCCCTAATGCAGTAGTAGTTCTTTTTAGAACGATAAACTCTCCCTCAGAGCACAAACAGGAACCTGGCCCTAATGCAGTAGTAGGTGTTTTTAGAATGATAAACTATCCCTCAAAGCACCAACAGGAACCTGGCCCTAATGCAGTAGTAGTTGTTTTTAGAATGATAAACTCTCCCTCAGAGCACCAACGGGAACCTGGCCTTAATGCAGTAGTAGTTGTTTTTAGAACGATAAACTGTCCCTCAGAGCAGCAACAGGAACCTGGCCCTAATGCATTAATAATTGTTTTTAGAACGATAATCTCTCCCTCAAAGCACCAACAGGAACCTGGCCCTATTGCAGTAGTAGTTGTTTTTAGAACAATAAACCCTCCCTCAGAGCACCAACAGGAATCTGGCCCTATTCCAGTAGTAGTTGTTTTTAGAAGGATAATCTCTCCCTCAGAGCAGCAACAGGAACCTGGCCCTAATGCAGTAGTAGTTGTTTTTAGAACGATAAACTCTCCCTCAGAGCAGCAACAGGAACCTGGCCCTAATGCAGTAGTAGTTGTTTTTAGAATGATAATCTCTCAATCAGAGCACCAACAGGTACCTGGCCCTAATGCAGTACTAGTTGTTTTTAGAACGATAAACTCTCCCTCAGAGCCCCAACGTGAACCTGGCCCTAATGCAGTAGTAGCTGTTTTTAGAACGATAAACTGTCTCTCAGAGCAGCAACAGGAACCTTGCCCTAATGCAGTAGTAGTTATTTTTAGAACGATAAACTCTCCCTCAGAGCACCAACAGGAACCTGGCCCTAATGCAGTAGTAGTTGTTTTTAGAACGATAAACTCTCCCACGAAGCACCAACAGGAAACTGGCCCTAATGCAGTAGTAGTTGTTTTTAGAATGATAAACTGTCCCTCAAAGCACCAACAGAAACCTGGCCCTAATGCAGTAGTAGTTGTTTTTAGAACGATAAACTCTCCCTTAGAGCACCAAAGGAGCCTGGCCCTATTGTAGTAGTTGTTGTTTTTAGAACGATAAACCCTTCCTCAGAGCACCAACAGGAACCTGGCCCTATTGCAGAAGCAGTTATTTTTAGAACAATAAACCCTCCCTCAGAGCACCAACAGGAATCTGGCCCTATTCGAGTAGTAGTTGTCTTTAGAACGATAAACTCTCCCTCAGAGCAGCAACAGGAACCTGGCCCTAATGCAGTAGTAGTTGTTTTTAGAACGATAAACTCTCCCTCAGAGCACCAACAGGAACCTGTCCCTAATGCAGTAGTGGTTGTTTTTAGAATGATAATCTCTCCCTCAGAGCACCAACAGGAACCTGGCCCTAATGCAGTAGTAGTTGTTTTTAGAACAATAAACTCTCCCTCAGAGCACCAATGGGAACCTGGCCCTAATGCAGTAGTAGTTGTTTTTAGAACGATAAACTCTCCCTCAGAGCACCAACGGGAACCTGGCCCTAATGCAGTAGTAGCTGTTTTTAGAACGATAAACTCTCCCTCAGAGCATCAAATGGAACCTGGCCCTAAAGCAGTAGTAGTTGTTTTTAGAATGATAAACTCTCCCTTATAGCAAAAACAGGAACCTGGACCTAATGCAGTAGTAGTTGTTTTTAGAACGATAAACTCTCCCTTAGAGCACCAACAGGAACCTGGCCTTAATGCAGTAGTAGTTGTTTTTAGAACGATAAACTCTACCTTATAGCAGAAACAGGAACCTGGCCCTAATGCAGTAGTAGTTTTTTTTAGAACCATAAACTCTCCCTCAAATCACCAACAGGAACCTGGCCCTAATGCAGTAGTAGTTGTTTTTAGCACGATAAACTCTCCCTCAGAGCACCAACGGGAACTTGGCCTTAATGCAGTAGTAGTTGTTTTTAGAACAATAAACTGTCCCTTAAAGCACCAACAGGAGCCTGGCCCTAATGAAGTAGTAGTTGTTTTTAGAACGATAAACTCTCCCTCAGAGCACCAACAGGAACCTTGCCCTAATGCAGTAGTGGTTGTTTTTAGAACGATAAACTCTCCCTCAGAGCAGCAAAATGAACCTGGCCCTAATGCAGTAGCAGCTGTTTTTAGAACGATAAACTCTCCCTCAGAGCAGCAACAGGAACCTTGCACTAATGCAGTAGTAGTTGTTTTTAGAGTGATAAACTGTCCCTCAAAGAACCAACAGGAACCTTTCCCTAATGCAGTAGTAGTTTTTTTTAGAACGATAAACTCTCCCTTAGAGCACCAACAGGAACCTGGCCTTAATGCAGTAGTAGTTGTTTTTAGAACGATAAACTCTCCCTCAAAGCACCAACAGGAACCTGGCCCTATTGCAGTAGTAACTGTATTTAGAATGATAAACCCTCCCTCAGAGCACCTAGAGGAACCTGGCACTAATGCAGTAGTAGTTGTTTTTAGAATCATAAACTCTCCCTCAGAGCACCAACAGGAACCTTGCCCTAATGCAGTAGTAGTTGTTTTTAGAACGATAAACTATCCCTCAGAGCACCAACAGGAACCTGGCCCTAATGCCGTAGTTGTTTTTAGAACGATAATCTCTCCTGGCCCTCATGCAGTAGCAGTTGTTTTTAAAACGATAAATTCTCCCTCAAAGCACCAACAGGAACCTGGCCCTAATGCAGTAGTAGTAGTTTTTAGAACGATAAACTCTCCCTTAGAGCAACAACAGGAACCTGGCCTTAATGCAGTAGTAGTTGTTTTTATACCGATAAACTCTCCCTCAAAGCACCAACAGGAACCTGGCCCTAGTGAAGTAGTAGTTGTTTTTAGAACGATAATCTCTCCCTCAAAGCACCAACAGGAACCTGGCGCTAATGCAGTAGTAGTTGTTTTTAGAATGATAAACTCTCCCTTATAGCAAAAACAGGAACCTGGACTTAATGCAGTAGTAGTTGCTTTTAGAACGATAAACTCTCCCTCAGAGCAGCAACAGGAACCTTGCCCTAATGCAGTAGTAGTTGTTTTTAGAACGATAAACTCTACCTCAGAGCAGGAACAGGAACCTTGCCCTAATGCAGTAGTAGTTGTTTTTAGAACGATAAACTCTCCCTCAGAGCACCAACGGGAACCTGGCCCTAATGCAGTAGTACCTGTTTTTAGAACGATTAACTCTACCTCAGAGCAGCAACAGGAACCTTGCCCTAATGCAATAGTAGTTGTTTTTAGAGTGATAAACTGTCCCTCAAAGAACCAACAGGAACCTGGCCCTAATGCAGTAGTAGTTGTTTTTAGAACGATAAACTCTCCCTTAGAGCACCAACAGGAACCTGGCCTTAATGCAGTAGTAGTTGTTTTTAGAACGATAAACTCTCCCTCAAAGCACCAACAGGAACCTGGCCCTATTGCAGTAGTAGCTTTTTTTAGAACGATAAACCCTCCCTCAGAGCACCAACAAGAACCTGGCACTAATGCAGTAGTAGTTGTTTTTAGAATGAAAAACTCTCCCTCAGAGCACCAACAGGAACCTGGCCTAATGGCGTAGTTGTTTTTAGAACGATAATCTCTCACTCAAAGCACCAACAGGAACCTGGCCCTCATGCAATAGCAGTTGTTTTTAGAACGATAAACTCTCCCTCAAAGCACCAACAGGAAACTGGCCCTAATGCAGTAGTAGTTGTTTTTAGAACGATAAACTCTCCCTTAGAGCAACAACAGGAACCTGGCCTTAATGCAGTAGTAGTTGTTTTTAGACCGATAAACTCTCCCTCAGAGCACCAATGGGAACCTGGCCCTAATGCAGTAGTAGTTGTTTTTAGAACGATAAACTCTTCCTCAAAGCACCAACAGGAACCTGGCCCTAATGCAGTAGTAGCTGTTTTTAGAACGATAAACTCTCCCTCAGAGCAGCAACAGGAACCTGGCCTTAATGCAGTAGTAGTTGTTTTTAGAATGATAATCTCTCCCTCAGAGCACCAAGAGGAACCTGGTCCTAATGCAGTGGTAGTTGTTTTTAGAACGATAAACTCTCCCTCAGAGCACCAACGGGAACCTGGACCTAATGCAGTATTAGCTGTTTTTAGAACGATAAACTTTCCCTCAGAGCACCTAATGGAACCTGGCCCTAATGCAGTTGTAGTTGTTTTTGCAGCGATAAACTCTCCCTCAGAGCAGCAACAGGAACCTGGCCCTAATGCAGTTTTAGTTGTTTTTAGAATGATAAACTCTCCCTTAGAGCACCAACAGGCACCTGGCCCTAATGCAGTTGTAGTTGTTTTTAGAACAATAAACTCTCCCTCAGAGCGGCAACAGGAACCTCGTCGTAATGCAGTAGTAGTTGTTTTTAGAATGATAATCTCTCGCTCAAAGCACCAACAGGAACCTGGCCCTATTGCAGTTGTAGTTGTTTTTAGAACAATAAACTCTCCCTCAGGGCACCAACAGGAACCTGGCCCTAATGCAGTAGTAGTTGTTTTTATAACGATAAACTCTCCCTCAGAGCACCAATGGGAACCTGGCCCTAATGCAGTAGTAGTTGTTTTTAGAATGATAAACTCTCCCTCAGAGCACCAACAGGAACCCGGCCCTCAATGCAGTAGTAGCTGTTTTTAGAACGATAAACTCTCCCTCAGAGCACCAACGGGAACCTGGCCCTAATGCAGTATTAGCTGTTTTTAGAACGATAAACTCTCCCTCAGAGCACCAAATGGAACTTGGCGCTAATGCAGTAGTAGTTGTTTTTAGAACGATAAACTCTTCCTCAGAACACCAACAGGAACCTGGCCCTAATGCAGTAGTTGTTTTTAGAACGATAATCTCTCCCTCAAAGCACCAACAGGAACCTGGCCCTAATGCAGTAGCAGTTGTTTTTAGAATGATAAACTCTCCCTCAAAGCACCAACAGTAATCTGGCCCTAATGCAGTAGTAGTTGTTTTTAGAACGATAAACTGTCCCTTAGAGCACCAACAGGAACCTGGCCTTAATGAAGTAGTAGTTTTTTTTAGAACGATAAACTCTCCCTCAAAGCACCAACACAAACCTGGCCCTAATTTAGCAGTAGTTGTTTTTAGAACGATAAACTCTCCCTCAGAGCAACAACAGGAAGCTTGCTCTAATGCAGTTGTAGTTGTTTTTAGAACGATAAACTCTCCCTCAGAGCACCAACAGGTAACCTAGCCCTAATGCAGTAGTAGTTGTTTTTAGAAGGATAAACTCTCCCTCAGAGCACAAACAGGAACCTGGCCCTAATGCAGTAGTAGATGTTTTTAAAACAATAAACTCTCCCTCAGAGCAGCAACAGGAACCAGGCCGTAATGCATTAATAATTGTTTTTAGAACGATAATCTCTCCCTCAAAACACCAACAGGAACCTGGCCCTATTGCAGTAGTAGTTGTTTTTAGAACAATAAACCCTCCCTCAGAGCACCAACAGGAATCTGGCCCTATTCCAGTAGTAGTTGTTTTTAGAAGGATAATCTCTCCCTCAGAGCAGCAACAGGAACCTGGCCCTAATGCAGTAGTAGTTGTTTTTAGAACGATAATCTCTCCCTCAGAGCACCAACAGGAACCTGGCCCTAATGCAGTACTAGTTGTTTTTAGAACGATAAACTCTCCCTCAGAGCCCCAACGTGAACCTGGCCCTAATGCAGTAGTAGCTGTTTTTAAAACGATAAACTCTCCCTCAAAGCACCAACAGGAACCTGGCCCTAATGCAGTAGTAGTTGTTTTTAGAACGATAAACTGTCTCTCAGAGCAGCAACAGGAACCTTGCCCTAATGCAGTAGTAGTTATTTTTAGAACGATAAACTGTCCCTCAAAGCACCAACAGGAACCTGGCCCTAATGCAGTAGTAGTTGTTTTTAGAACGATAAACTCTCCCTTAGAGCACCAAGAGGAACCTGGCCTTAATGCAGTAGTAGTTGTTTTTAGAACGATAAACTCTCCCTCAAAGCACCAACAGGAAACTGGCCCTAATGCAGTAGTAGTTGTTTTTAGAATGATAAACTGTCCCTCAAAGCACCAACAGAAACCTGGCCCTAATGCAGTAGTAGTTGTTTTTAGAACGATAAACTCTCCCTTAGAGCACCAAAAGGAGCCTGGCCCTAATGCAGTAGTAGTTGTTTTTAGAATGATAAACTCTCCCTCAGAGCACCAACGGGAACGTGGCCTTAATGCAGTAGTAGTTGTTTTTAGAACGATAAACTGTCCCTCAGAGCAGCAACAGGAACCTGGCCCTAATGCATTAATAATTGTTTTTAGAACGATAATCTCTCCCTCAAAGCACCAACAGGAACCTGGCCCTATTGCAGTAGTAGTTGTTTTTAGAACAATAAACCCTCCCTCAGAGCACCAACAGGAATCTGGCCCTATTCCAGTAGTAGTTGTTTTTAGAAGGATAATCTCTCCCTCAGAGCAGCAACAGGAACCTGGCCCTAATGCAGTAGTAGTTTTTTTTAGAACGATAAACTCTCCCTCAGAGCAGCAACAGGAACCTGGCCCTAATGCAGTAGTAGTTGTTTTTAGAATGATAATCTCTCCCTCAGAGCACCAACAGGTACCTGGCCCTAATGCAGTACTAGTTGTTTTTAGAACGATAAACTCTCCCTCAGAGCCCCAACGTGAATCTGGCCCTAATGCAGTAGTAGCTGTTTTTAAAACGATAAACTCTCCCTCAAAGCACCAACAGGAGCCTGGCCCTATTGTAGTAGTAGTTGTTTTTAGAACGATAAACCCTCCCTCAGAGCACCAACAGGAACCTGGCCCTATTGCAGAAGCAGTTATTTTTAGAACAATAAACCCTCCCTCAGAGCACCAACAGGAATCTGGCCCTATTCCAGTAGTAGTTGTCTTTAGAACGATAAACTCTCCCTCAGAGCAGCAACAGGAACCTGGCCCTAATGCAGTAGTAGTTGTTTTTAGAACGATAAACTCTCCCTCAGAGCACCAACAGGAACCTGTCCCTAATGCAGTAGTGGTTGTTTTTAGAATGATAATCTCTCCCTCAGAGCACCAACAGAAACCTGGACTTAATGCAGTAGTAGTTGTTTTTAGAACGATAAACTGTCCCTCAGAGCAGCAAAAGGAACCTGGCCCTAATGCATTAGTGGTGGTTTTTAGAACGATAATCTCTCCCTCAAAGCACCAACAGGAACATGGCCCTATTGCAGTACTAGTTGTTTTTAGAACAATAAACCCTCCCTCAGAGCACCAACAGGAATCTGGCCCTAATCCAGTAGTAGTTGTATTTAGAACGATAAACTCTCCCTCAGAGCAGCAACAGGAACCTGACCCTAATGCAGTAATAGTTGTTTTTAGAACGATAAACTCTCCCTCAGAGCAGCAACAGGTACCTGGCCCTAATGCAGTAGTAGTTGTTTTTAGAATGATAATCTCTCCCTCAGAGCACCAAGTGGAACCTGGCCCTAATGCAGTTGTAGTTGTTTTTGCAGCGATAAACTCTCCCTCAGAGCAGCAACAGGAACCTGGCCCTAATGCAGTAGTAGTTGTTTTTAGAATGATAAACTCTCCCTCAAAACACCAACAGGAACCTAGCCCTATTGCAGTAGTAGTTGTTTTTAGAACAATAAACTCTCCCTCAGAGCGCCAAAAGGAACCTGGCTCTAATGCAGTAGTAGTTGTTTTTAGAACGCTAAACTCTCCCTCAAAGCACCAACAGGAACCTGGCCCTATTTCAGTAGTAGTTGTTTTTAGAATGATAAACTCTCCCTCAAAGCACCAACAGCAACCTGGCCCTAATGCAGTAGTAATTGTTTTTAGAACGATAAACTCTCTCTCAGAGCATCAACAGGAACCTGACCCTAATGCAGTAGTAATGTTTTTAGAATGATAATCTCTCCCTCAAAGCAACAACAGGAACCTGGCCCTATTGCAGTAGTAGTTGTTTTTAGAATGATAAACTCTCCCTCAGAGCACCAACAAGAACCTGGCCCTAATGCAGTAGTAGTTGTTTTTAGAACG
>BLSH010331414.1:146235-157821 GCA_018402905.1 Glandirana rugosa | reverse complement strand
ACTTACCCGTTAACTGTAGACACATAGTTGAAAAGGTAAGTCACGGGAATGGCAGTTAAGGATAATATAAATACACCGGTTGCAGCAGGTGCGCTCATTATGGTAGAACTTATCCCTCCTTCAGGAAAGCAGCATCTCCAGCTCAGAGGATGGTGGAGTTCACAATGTGGTGCACCTCCTGAAACAGCTGCTCCATGACACTGCTGCCAGCTTGCTATGCTTTCTGCATTATAACAAAGCCCTTAGAAAATCTTCTTAGTTCTCTTCCTTTGGATGCAATGCTTGGTGTTCAGCACACACAAGGTTACACACACAACACACCCGAGCCTCCCCTTGTTCTGTGCAGTGACACAGCTGACTGCTGTTTTCAGAACACAAGCTGATTTGAATTCCGACAGCGAGTGGCTGGCTCAGGCCAGTGCCAGTACAACAGATTCACAAAGCTGTGACATCATTTGATTGAGTAAACTTGGAGCAAATCAGCAGTTGAATCAACATGACATCATACAACTATGTGCAGTCTTTCAGCAAAATGTACAGTTATTTTAAGTTTAATTTTAATAAATGGAAAGAAGGCTATAAGTGAATAATAAAGGTGCATTTAGTCTAACCCCAGAAATTAATGCCTGGTACACAGCGGGCTGAACGAAAAAACTGAGGAGCTCACAAGGACTTTGCTGTACTAGCAAGCGCTGATTGGATGCCAATCGGCTGCTATTTTTCCAGCATGCCTGGACAGGCTGCTGTACACACTGGCCAAATGCCAGACTGTTTCTGTTGAAATGGCCCTGTGTACCAGCCTTAAAGAATAAATGCAGTTTCAGAGAAAGTGCACTTATCCTGTTTGCCCCTTTAAGCTGACCAAACAGATCCTCCCCCCTCCGGATAGATATCTCAAGTCCATGGAGACAGAGGTAGATGGGCTCCACAGTATGAACACTATATGTGAATAATAAAGTTGCATTTATTTAACCATGGAAGTCCACTTTTAGTGGAAGTGCACTTACCCTGTTTGCCCCTGTTTGCTGACCAAACAGATGCCCCCACCCAAAGATAAATGCTTACCTCAATCTGACTGCTGTGACCTCCAGGGATTGTTTATATCCCGCACCGCAAGTCCCTTGTCTCCTATATGGTTAAGCCCCACAGAAGTCTAGGGAGACAGGGATAGACAAGCCCCATAGAGTTTCACAAATCCTGCTGTTATGGTAGACAGAAAGCTTTCATATCAAATCTTATAGAAACGCTGTTACATATTCACACTAAAGCCTCGTACACACGGGACGACAATCGTATACAACAGGTCGTACGACCATTGTATGTGAAATCGATCATTAGTACGCGCGATTAGAACAGCCGACATACGAGGGTTGTACTACAGAAGTTGTATGAGCAGACTAGAAAACTTTGGTAGTACGACAAGCGGTCATACGACCATTGTATCGTGTGTACAGAGAAGTTGGTCCAACAAGTTGTACCTGCAAAAACACGCATGCTCCAAAACAGCCGACATACGAGGGTCGTACTACAGAAGTTGTATGAGCAGACTAGAAAACTTTGGTAGTACGACAAGCGGTCATACGACCATTGTATCGTGTGTACAGAGAAGTTGGTCCAACAAGTTGTACCTGCAAAAACACGCATGCTCCAAGTCAGGAACGGAAGTGTCCGTTCGTGTAAACCTAGGTTTCTATTTCACAATGCATATTCGTTCGTCTATTGGCAATTGAATTCAAATAGCGAAATGCAGCGCACATTAGCATCTTTTTCAATGGGATAATAATAAAGATGCATTGCTAGTGATACACATGTTATGAATGTAATAAAAGACAGCTGTTCTGTAGTGATATTAATAGAATTTGCATTATTTTTAATCTCTTTTATTCTACTTAACATTCCCCCAATATTATAATCTCTGAAATATAATAATTCCTTTAATTGAACTTGTTTGTGGTCCCTTGCTATTTGTTCTAACTTTTCTTTTTAATGTAACTGCCTACTTCAAACCTGTCATTTTCTTTAATAAACTTAGGCAAGTATTGTTATTTGAAATATTCTTTATTTTTAAAGCATAAAGAACAGAAAATAAATTATCAAAAAAATTTTTAGGCGAAGAAAATATAACAGAAATAAACTGTTTCTTCACAGCAAAATGTGATAAAGATTAAACAAACGAAAAAAACAACAACAAAAATACAGAAAAATAAATAAATACCTCAATGGGGGTATTGGCCATAATCCCCAGACCATGGTTGTTGGGGGCCGTGGGGAAAAAATTGGCACTGGCCACATTCTGGTATGGTGGTTGGGTTGGGTCGTGAGATGGGGTAGGTGGTGGAGGTGGAGGCATGTTCTCGTGGAGCTCCATGTGTTTGGTAAGGAGCCCCATCGCCCCCTTAAACAGAACATTTCTTATTAGCTCCTCAGCCTTTTTTTTTTGGAAAGGAGCCATTTTCGCTGCTGCGTAAGCAGCAAATGACTCCTCCTGGTCCAGGTCTCTTTGCAGGACTTGTGTGGCCTGCTGGAAAAAGGAGGAAGCGTCTTCATCCATGTGATGGGTTTTCTTCTTCCTTTTCCTCCCAACCTCAAGTGGAGGAATTTGCACTTGGCAAGGTTGGGAAGAGCCAGCTGCCTCCTACTCAGTCACCGTGTCGGTGAAACTTTCCTGTGTATAAAAAAGTGACATTAGAATATGTTTGTTTGTGTGGGTGATGAATCCAAACAAATTTACATTTCATTACTGTTGCTTATTGAATAATTAGAAATAACAAACACTAGCATTCTGGCACCAGCATTTTGATTTATCCTTAAAATGACTTTAGGCCACAACTGGGTTTGGATCTAGAAACAAATGTGTTAAGACTCAAATGTTCGGACAATAATGTTTAGTTCTTATCATTGTATTTTATCTTTACAATATGTTCACCAACACTATACCTGGGTCAAGAAGGCCTCATCCTCAGGCCTAGGAGCCATGGCCTCACCAGAAGTAGAGGGAAGAGTGGAAAGGGATGGCCTAGCCTCAGAGGGATGGTTTAAAAACTGCAGGCTGTCAAAGTACCACAGCTTTGGTACATACACAGCAGATGCTGCAGCTCCAGAGCGTTTGGAATCTTGGACCTTTTTCACCTCCCTCCCATAGGTCGTCTTGAGGTTGGCAATTTTGGTTCTGACATATTTAGGTGTAGCGTCAGGATTTATTAGCTTGCACAGCTCCACCAGTTGCTGTATAGCTGCCAGCTTCCGGGCCCTATTGAAATAGTCCTTCAAGTGGACATTCCACAGACAGATAGTAGCCTGTACAGGTCTATGAACTACGGTAGGAAGTCTTGCGAGAAGAAACTGTCGCTCATTATGCCTGCAAGACACAAGACAAAGCATCATGCAACTTCACCCAGCATACCCCTAAAAGCTCCACCAAATCTAGGCCCCAAGCCAAGCAGTATTAGGGTTGCCACATCATCCCTTTAATCCAGGACACATATGAATTACACAGGTTCAGAGGCTAATTGAATGCAGATAAGGCACCAAGTGAGTTTAATTACCACCTTAATCAGCCACAGAACCTGAGTAATTAATATATGTCCTGGATTAAAGGGATGATGTGGCAACCCTAAGCAGTATAAGCCATTCTTCCCAATCCAATCCAAGCATAACAGTATAGGCCTCTACCCACCTATATCAGAAGTTCCAGACGAAGCTTCGTTGAACAGTGAGCACACGCGTTCGTTCTCAGACAGCATTCCTACCTACGACCGTTTCCTTGAGCGTTCATTCGTCTTTTATACATTGCGCATGCGTACCGCTCTCGCGTCGTGACGCTGGGGTGTGACACGTACCAACCCCTCCACGGAACGAACGAACGAACGTAACTCCACGATCGTCCAAAAACGAGCACTAATCATGGCGGATTCCCGCAGGAGCCGCCACAAAATTAAGGCCACCCCCATGACCTGGCCAGAAATGTTGACATGGTGGGAATCCTGGAGGCCAGGGATTAGGACTGTAAGAGGGGGGAGTATGAGAGGCCGAACAGCTATAAGGACTATATATTAGACAGGGTCATAGAGCGGCTGTCTGAAAAATATGGTGTCCAGAGGGCCAAGGATCAGCTGCGCAAGCGCTGGTCCGGAACCAATATGTAGATGTGTAAATTCGGTGTCTGTATCTGTTCTTGGTCACAGTAGCTAGAGAGAATTATCTGTGAATTTTTGAACTCTATGTATGCCTTGAGGTTCCCAAATTTAATTTCCAAATCAAGCATACTGTATATGACGAATACCATTTTAGACTGTTTTCAGACATTCCTTTAGCTTTTGCACTTATGTTCTTTTTGTATTTTGCAACAGGGAAACTAAAAAAACAAAGAATCCACCCCCCCCAAGGGACCAACGGATGCTCCCACCCCTGGCCCGTCAGCAGAGGTGGAATCCAGCCCACCTTCACGCCCAGAAGGAAAGTGCTAAATGACAACTATACAAATTGTGCCACAGACAGGGGTGCTGCTAGGTGGACAAAAGGGCGGGGGTTTCAGGCCTAAATTAAAGGATAAGTATCACTTTACTGGCTGCTGCATCAGTGCCCATTAATCCAGCCTTGCTAGTGTAGTGCAGATATGGTGAGAGGATAGCCCCCAGTGCTGGAAGGCACACAAATGCATATGATGGATAGCAGACAGCCCACATACCATAGGAGCAAGGGGGGGGGGGGAGCAGCTGTAGGAGTTGACGAATGTTGCCACTTGTCAAGTATTTTGGCCGTGGCAAATGGCATCATCGTCCATTTGTTGTTGTTTTGTTTCAGAAAATACTACAGAGGCCCCCCAAGCCGGTGCAAGTTCACCTGATGCACCCAGCCCAGCCCAATTGCAAGGTTGGTACACTTGAAACATATCCCACAATGTATGTGTTGAACCTGTAGTGACTTTGGGATGCTCAATGAATGCATTTGATTTTTTTTTTTAGAAGAACCGGATTGTCTGGAGCTGCCCCAACATCCCAAGTCCCCGAGGGAACCTGTCGTTTGCCCTTGTAAGTACTATTCTAATATTGTTTCTTGTGTATTGACATGTCTATTGGTACATGGGACAGCAGACCACAGTTAATAACCAACACACCTTTTTTACTTTGTTCTAAAGTATGGCCATGGCCTTTATTATTGTTGCCTTTGAAGTGCTTGGAAAGTGCAACCACCCCCCCCAACCAACCCCAAAAAATAGGCCCCTCCAAGGCATAATCAGCTATTATGCAGCACATAATAACTGTTTCTGAAATAGTTACCTTGGAACAAAGCTGTTGGAATGGTCTAAGCATCCTGCTTCCAGGTCTGCGCCTCCATCCAATCACAGCGCAGGCATACAATACCAATCAATGTCAAGATATCACTTTAAAAAACTACCAAAATAACACAAATCACTATGTTGGCCCTCAGCCACTTGACCATCATTGCCCTTATGCATTTTCCTCTACAGGTCATGAGCTTCCACAATGCACCATTGGAAGACTGAGGAGGGATATTCAGTGGTGCTGTGCGGAGCTCCAGGACATACAAAGGGCAGCGCAGAACCTCCAGCGGCGACTGGTGGATGTTGGGGACATGCTTGCTAAATTTTAAGGCAATTCTTCTTGCAATTGGGCTGGTTTTTGTGGACCCCATTTTAGGGCCTGTTGCCCGGTTGAAACGGCCTCCTGAAAAAGCATGAATACATGTACTCTATCTCATCAGGGGTTGTCAAGTGTCATCTTTCTGGGTGGGCAGACCCCCCTTCCTCCAAACTGGAGTTTCTTGGAGAAAGTGGTGTCGCATCTGCAAAATGTGTGAGTTGATCACATCAGGGGTTCGAAGCTGACGCTTTTCGGGGTTGCCCCCCTTTATCCAAGCTAGTGGAGTTTGGCTAAAGGTGGCCACCCCCAAAACGGGTCGGCTCAGAACCCATGATGGGATCAACTCACACATTTTGCAGATGCAACACCACTTTCTCCAAGAAACTCCAGTTTGGAGGAAGGGGGGTTTGCCCACCCAGAAAGATGACACTTGACAACCCCTGATGAGATGGAGTACATGTTTACACGCTTTCGTTTGTGGCCTACCAGCTTGATATGTTTGATATCTGTCTTTAAAATGTTGCAAAGCACCTCAGAATGTGCAACCAATATAAAGGTTTGATACGAACAGTGTGTGGCTTCTTCTTTACTTTATGTATGCCTGTGAGTTCCATAAAGTTTAGGTCTGTGCTCTTCTATGTGGTCAACACAGATGTAGTTCATCTCGAAACATTTAAACCAGTTGTTAATGCATCATGTTTTTGTTCTTCATGCATGGAATGCATGAACACCAACAACATTGTGTGTTTGTGTTTGTGTATATGTAGCACAACCCCTGCACACAAAAATACTTTGCTGAAGCTGAAATTTTGATCTCATGGAGAAATGAAGGTTAGATTTCCCTCTTGGAGCAAGTGCAAAAATAAAGCACATATAGAACATCTCTTTTACACATCCAAAAACCACAGACAAGAGTAGTTAAACTGAAGAATTCATTTATAAGGGTAATAAAACATTAAAGATCAGGAATCATGTTTTGCCAGGACACAGCCCCTCTCCCCACAAAATATTGCATAAATTTGTTACGCAAATCCCTTGCATTCTGGGTGGCCAAGGTAGCACGTCTACTCTGAAGGTCTGCCATTGCATCCAACGACGGACAACCTTCAATGGATGTACTTGGGCCTGGCAGGGCTGCATCAACATCCGTGGGCACAGTTGTTAGATAATTGGTAGCATTCCTGCTAAAAAATTATGCAGGATGCAGCAGCACAGTACCACGTGATTTATCTTATATAAGGCCAGGTTGATTGGCATCAAAAAGAGACGGAACCTGTTGGCCAAAATTCCAAACGCATTTTCCACCACCCTTCTAGCACGCGAAAGTCTAGAATCGAAAATCTGCTGGTTAGGGGTCAGGTTTTGTTGTGGAAATGGCTTCATAGTATGTTCACCAAGCCCAAACGCCTCATCTGCAACAAATACAAAGTTCAGACCCTCCACGTTTTGGTCTGCAGGAGGCAAATTCAGAGTGCCATTCTGAAGCCACCTATAAAACTCCGTCTGCATGATGACGCCTTCATCGGAGCCATTCTTCCCCACGTCCAGGTACAAGAACTCATAGTTCGCAGACACTATGGCAAGCATCACAATGCTGCAAAACCCCTTGTAATTAAAATAATAGGAGCCCGAGTTGGGTGGTGGTACAATCCGAACATGCTTGCCATCAATGGCACCCCCGCAGTTGGGAAAATCCCATTGCTGCATAAACTGAGCAGCAACTTCCTGCCACTGCTGGGGATTGGAAGGAAACTGTGGATAAAAAAACAAACATAAAAATGTTATTCAACATACAAATGCAAGGGCAACATAAGGCTACACTTCCATTTCCAGCACAGTCGAGATGTAAGACATGGGAGAAGCACAACCTACAGAAAATATACTTGGCTAATTACACTTTTCTAACAATATTCAAACAAAAGAGATCACATGAGGTCAAATTAGTAGCAAATCAAGCAGGCCCTTGCACTACACTTTGGGGAAATAGTAGGGAAACGTCACCCGCAAAAGATGGAGAGTGTGTATAGGAGATTACATTTCTGGAGATACAGTAGTTTTAAATGATGTAACTTTTTGGGAGCATGGGGATTAGGTTTCACACACTGTATTTTTCGCCGTATAAGACGCTCCGGAATATAAGACGCACCCAATTTTAAAGGAGGAAAATCTAGAAAAAAAAGATTCTGAACCAAATACTGTAGTAAAATATTTTACATCAACTGTATAAAGTTAACAGCAGTTTAAGAACAATTTTATGTCAGCCATGTAACATATTAAGAACTATCTTTACTCTCATTAACAGTCAGTAAAGTCAGTAAACAGTGAAAGTAACAAAAATAAGGCTGTAATGTTTTTATTCGAACCCCAATAATTCCTCTTCTTCGATGCTATCAGAAATGAGGAAGGACAGATTCACGCAGTCATTGTCATCACTTTCTTCCTCACTGGTGTCAAATAAGACGTTGTCTTCTGTTCCATCCAAGGCATTACTAATGCCACACTTCTTGAAGGATTTTACAACAATGTCCTCCTTCACGGAGTCCCATGACCTTTTAATCCATTCACACACTTGTGTGATAGTGGGCCTCTTCATCCGCCCAGTAGATGTCAGATCATGGTTCCCAGCTGCCATCCAGGTGTTCCACTCCTCTCGCATCAGAACTTTGAACGGTTTGTTAATGGAAACGTCCAGAGGTTGCAGCTGGCTGGTAAGACCACCAGGAATCACAACTATTTGGGTCTTAACTTCCTTAAAGTTCTTTTTAGTATTTTCCGTAATGTGCGCTCTGAACTGGTCAAGCACCAACAAGGAAGATTTCTTCAGAAGCCCACCAGGACGTTTGGACCAAACTTTGTCAATCCACAGCCTCATGCCATTTTCGTCCATCCACCCTTTATCATGAACGTGCACGACGACTCCCCTTGGAATTGTTTATTTTGGGAATGTTTTCCTTTTAAAGATCAACATCGGAGGCAGTTTGGTACCATCTGCACAGTAGAACAGCACAACCATGTTGTGGGTTTTCTCATGCCCTGAGGTTTTTACGGTTATGGTTTTGGCTCCTTTGTTATCTACGGTTCTGTTAGATGGCATATCAAACGTTAGCAGGACTTCATCCATGTTCCCAATCTGGCTAATTTCAAAGTTATTCTTCTTCCTCGCATCAATAACAAACTTATGAAAAGATAGAATCTTTGATTCGTATTCCTTTGGCATTTTTTGTGCAATTCTGGTTTTGGTGCGCATAGAAAGGCCAGATCTCTTCATAAATCTATAGCACCACGACGGTGATCCGGTGAAATCCTGAATGCCTTTCTCCACAGCAATGCGTTTGGCCTCATAGATTATCATTTTTGTTGAGACAGAAAGTCCATTTTGCCGGTGACGTGTGATCCACTCCTTCACTTCTACCTCTAACTCTGGCCACTTTGCAGTTGGTCCACGTAAGGTGTGCTTGCTTTTATCCAACTTTTGGAGCTTATCCTCCTGTTTCCTCCACTCGCTTATCATTTTCTCAGTTGGAGGTGGCCTGAAGTGTCTCTCTGCTGCTCTGTTTCCATGCTCCTTAGCAAATTTGATTACTTCCAGCTTGAAAACAACTTTATATGCCAGTCTCTTCTGCTTAGACATCTTGAAAGGGAGGTAACGGTAATTTTCTGCAAGAAATCCAGAAATGAAAGAACTGTCAATATTACCACACAAAGTTAGGGGCAGTTTTAATTAGGGGTGCGACGGATCAAAAAACTCACGGTTCGGAACGTTCCTCGGATCAGGAGTCACGGATCGGATCATTTTTCGGATCAGTAAAAAAAAAAACACAACAAGACAAACATACGGTTTTGGTCTTTTTGTTTAATACATCATCCACCATTGCCCCCACCTCACTGTAACATCCATTCATCCACCATTGCCCCCACCTCACTGTAACATCCAGTCATCCACCATTGCCCCCACTCATCACTGTAATGTCCACCATTGCCCCCACTCATCATGTAATGTCCACCATTGCCCCCATTCATCACTGTAATGTCCACCATTGCCCCCCACTCGTCATCACCATCACTGTTCCAGTGCAACATTGCCCCCACACTAATAATAATAGCCAGTAGTTTAACATTGCCCCCACACTAGTAATAATAGCCAGTAACATTGCCCCCACATTAGTAATAATAGCCAGTAACATTGCTCCCACATTAGTAATAATAGCCAGTAACATTGCCCCCACATTAGTAATAATAGCCAGTAACATAACATTGCCCCTGCCCCCTAATGGCCAGTCCAACAAACCTCACTGTTGTTGCAGATGCGCTCTGGTAGGATCCATGAGCAGAGGGGTGATGACGTCAGCGCGCACCGCCGCCGGGTGTACCAAGATGGCCGACCTCTCCGGAGCTAGGCCAAAGCCACGGCCTTTCCAAAGGCCGCAGCGGCGTTGCGCTCCGCGGATTCTCGTTCGTTCGGATCGCGGATCTATTCATCGTATAAGACGCACCAACTTTTCCCCCCCACTTTTGGGGAAGAAAAAGTGCGTCTTATACGGCGAAAAATACGGTAATAAGAACACCTCAAGCACTCTGCCTGGTTGGAAAGCCAAAAATAATGTGGCAAAAGTGTGTGTTTTAGGGGGAGGGGGGGACGCCTAAACTGCATCTGACATAAATACCAGGCTGAGTGGGCAGTGCAGCCATCAGAAATTTGGGGGCCCCTTACACAGCTTTAAACCTGCCCCCCCTTCTGACCACCAACCTTACCCAGGGCCTTCACACCACATCTGCCCACTGGCCAGGGGTGTACACATGTTGCCACCCCAGTAGGAACAATACACCCTGTCACACTTACGAGATGTAGCCTGCCAAGCATGACCCAGTGAAGTGTGCAATGCATGCTAGTTTAAAATCCAAGGGCTTCAAAAAGCAGTGCACAGGCAACACAGCCTCACTCAATGCTTGCAATAAGACCTTGTGCTAAAGCATAAGTGCTGCAGGTCCCAAACTTGAACCAGTTGTGGTCCAGGGGGTCCTCTCCTTGTGGGCAAAGTTTGTTATTTTTGTCGCCTAGGGTTCAGGAGAATGGTCTCCCCAAACTGGATGCCCCCTCCCATAAACTCCAATGTGAAAGACTGCTAAAGTCTTTGTTGTAAGGACCCCTTGAGACACTGGGGCCCCTTACAACAGTACTGCCTGTACCCCCTGATGGCGGCCCTCTGAGTGTGTATGAACACTGGACAACATGCTGGGGAGGCGTGTAGAGGTAAAAAAGGAGGTGAAAAAAGCTTAGAGCATGCATGAGGCCAAAGAAGACATTCACAGCATATTTTAATGTTATAATTAGATATTGGCAAAAAGGGCAAATACTATATTATCAAACATAAACACATAAAATGTGGTATTAACATGAAACATACCTTAATATAGTCCTTCTGCAGCACCTGAATGATGGCTGAGCATGTCTCCGGAATAATGACTCCAAGAGCCTGGGGGGAGATGCCTGTAGTGATCTTGAGGTCCTGGAGGCTTCTTCCCGTCGCCAGGTAGCGCAAGGTGGCAATGAGCCTTTGCTCAGGGGTGATAGCAAGGCGCATGCATGTGTCCTCCTTCTGGATATAGGGGGACACTAATGCCAAGAGGTGATTAAAGCAGGGGTCCGTCATCAGAAGATAATTCCTGAAATCATCAGTATTATTCTCCTGGAGCTCCCTGACTAAAGCCATATGACCAAATTGATCACGGTTAAGTAACCAATTTTTGGTCCAACAAATCCTCTCCCTCCTTCTCCTACGTTGGTTTTGGGTCCAAACAAGGACTCCTAGGCCAACAATAGCAAGATTTCTATCTCTAGAAGGGAACATAGTTGACGAACAAACGGTCAGGAACGATCCAAAGAACGATCTGAAGAACGAACTGAAGAACGATCTGAAAGTCGCGAATCAACAAACACCAAACTTCAACTAACACGAAATTAGATGAAGGAGCCCAAAGGGTG
>BLSH010331414.1:122302-144016 GCA_018402905.1 Glandirana rugosa | reverse complement strand
GTATAAAAAGTGTCACCAGTTGCGACCAAAACGGACATTCTGTCACTTACGAAACCCGTATAAAGTATTAGAAATAGGTTGAAATACTTACTAATGACCTAAGGGCAGGAATGCCCAAAGCATTCACTGTCTTACAGGCAAAACCAGCGTTGACCACTGTGAAAAATATGCAAAAAAATTTTTTTTTTTGCATTACTTCGGAGAAACAGAAGTTTTATTACTGTCTCCAAAGTAAGGAATAGTAAGAAATAACAATCATGGAAGAGGACAGAAGGGGAGAAAAAATCTCACTCACATGTCATTTTTTAAAAGGAGTATATCAGAAAAAAATGTCCTTCTTACCCGAAAAGTGCAGCCCAGTGTTCCAGCCTGGCTGGAGGAAAACCTCCATGTGTCCTTGCCTTACCTTTGCTGTGTCTTAAATACTAGTTCCCTGTGGGGGTGTGTGTTGCAAAACAGCTGATGGAGATCAGCTGGCTGTACTCGCAGCCCTCGTGTGGGCTCCCCGGCGTCCCGGAAGTGTCCTCGGCCACTGCCGTCACTTCCTGCTGATGATAGAATGACGCGTGACGTCATATCCGGTCGCGGCGAAATTGCCGCAGACCATGCGGAAGAGATCCGGGATGCCGCCGGCCAGTGCTTGTCCACCAGGGGGCCTCCCGACGGACCGTCAAAGAAGACCCCAAGCGGTACATAGGAGGAGTATAACTCCTCCAAACAGGCCGGGAAACTCCCATGGGAGGGGCACCGCCGCAGATGAAGGGCCAAGAAGACCAAAGCCATGACAGTCCCATGCACTGCACTGTGGACCAAAAAATAAAAAAAGAGAAAAAGAAAAAAATTGAAAAACAAGAATTTGTAACAATTAAACAATGTTTCAAACAACTCATGTGTTTTTATATTACAGTTGACATTGTTGTACAGTTGTACAGCGGAAAGAATTCATATATTTTATAATTGTGAATAATTAATATTATATTAAACAAATCTATTACATACTCCCAGGGGGGAGGAGAAGCACCCAAAATAACTAGTAGCCTCAACCACCTGGGAGGGAGCTGCATGGAGAAATTATTGTACTTTCTAATAACAGACATATGACCTGGGAATGTGGGGACATATACAGGATTCTTTGTGAATTATTGGGTTTTTCCCGACGCAAACCCTTTCAAGAATGGAGAATAGGAAATGGATTCGTTTAGGCCTGGGGACGATGTCGCCTGTAGTCTAAAGATCCATTTTTGTTCACGTTGGAGCAATGTTTTATTCCAGTCTCCTCCTCGATCGGGGGGATGAACCCGATTGAGGACGGTAAACTGTACCTTGGGCATGCGATAATTATGTCGCACTACCACATGACGTCCAATCGGGAGGTAATGGTTTCCAATTTCCATGCTGTATATATGTTTTGATATTCTTTTGTGGAATTCCTGTTTTGTCTTACCGACATAATATGCCCCACAGTCGCAGGTCATTAGATATACTACCCCTTTAGTCTGACAATTGGCGAAATGTTTGGCCTGGAATGTGCGCCCATTGGGGAGCACCATTGTTTTGCCTTTTCTGATATGTGGGCATTGTGTACAATGCCCACAGGGATATGTGCCTAGGTCAGGACAATGTTTCTTCTCCCCTGTTTCTTTAAACTCACTGTGTACTAGTTTATCCTTAACTGACGTTGCCCTTTTATATGTAATAAAGGGAGTAGGTGGTAAAAATCTCTGTAGACAGGGGTCATCAGTCAAGATAGACCAGTGTCTATTGATGATTTCGTGAATTTTTAAATGCTGTTTTGAATATCTCATAATGATACGTGTTGTATCATAATTGGGTGGTGAGAGTTTTTTTTGTTTGAACAGAAGATTTTGTCGGGTGTGTTGTGAGGCTTGATTGAAAGCTCGCTTCAGACACGACCGACTGTATACTCTTTCTAGTAATCTGTTCTGGAGGAGTGCCGCCTCACATTTGTACGTGTGATCATCAGAGCAGTTTCTCCTTAATCGGAGGTACTGTCCATATGGTATGGATTTTTTTAAAGTTGTAGGGTGAAAGCTTTCCGCGTGCAAAATTGTATTGCCAGCGGTGCTTTTTCTGTAGAGTTGGCTTTTTAATTTTCCATCCTCACTTTTACAAATTGCAACATCTAGAAAAGTGACCATTTTTTGGTCAAAAACTGACGTGAATTTCAAATTGAAATTATTGTGGTTTAGGAGTCCCAAAAATTGAACAAGGTCCTCCCTGGATCCATCCCAGATGACGAAGACGTCGTCTATGTATCTGAGCCACACTGAAATGTGGCTCGTATACTTGACAAGGTCCTCGTCACCGAGGAGGGATTGCTCCCACACCCCCAGGTAAACATTGGCGTAGGATGGGGCACAGCAAGTCCCCATCGTTACGCCCTGCACCTGGAGGTAGTGGGAGCCATCGAATGTGAAAACATTGTGATGTAAAATATACTCTAGACCCTTGAGAAGGAATTCCACGAGTGCTTCATCATGCGTGGAACCTTGTTGTAGCACCTTCTGCACAGTTGCTAACCCCTTTGAGTGGGGAATGGAACTATACAATGCTTCTATGTCTATGGTGACCAAAAAAGTTTCTGAAGATATGGCTAAATCCTCCAATAGATTTAAGAAGTGGATAGTATCCTTCACAAAGGAAGGTAGTGATGTAACATATGGTTGGAGGTATGCGTCAATCACTCTACTTAAATTTATTTATGATATGCTGCCATTCCCTGAAATGATAGGTCTTCCTGTGGGAGCGAGGGGATTTTTATGTATTTTCGGGAGGCTATAAAAGGTCGGCACTCTTGGATATTTAGTTCTCACATACTCATACAGATCTCGATTTATTATACCTCTACCATATGTTGAATCAATCATAGTGTAGAACTCCTCATTGAATTTATCAATGAGGGTTCGAGGAATGGATCTATACCACTCCTTATTTAGGAGGATATTTTCACACATAATTTTGTAAAATGCATTATCTATGCACTACATTGCCACCTTTATCTGATGGCTTTATAGTGATACTCTGGTTTTTTGCCAAGGATTCTAAGGCGGCGACTTCTTTAGATGAAAGGTTTTCAGGGGGGGATTTTTTGCACTGCAAACTGCA
This sequence comes from Glandirana rugosa, assembly GCA_018402905.1. Lineage (NCBI taxonomy): Eukaryota > Metazoa > Chordata > Amphibia > Anura > Ranidae > Glandirana > Glandirana rugosa. Next base: position 140,890 of record BLSH010331414.1, on the reverse strand, counting down.
GATCTCCTTTAGTGTTTGTTTCAAAAAGGTCACTATATTGGGGTTGGTGTCTCTTGTCACGTTTTTGGGGTTGTGATCGATATGTACAAAGAGAGATCACACAAATACTTAAAAATATAACATTTATTACAAGTAATGACAGATACAGATAAAGATAAAGAAAATATCAAGAATACTTAACTAAAGGTGTTTGCTTCCGTAGCCATGGAGTCTCTTTCATGGCACAGGGGATCAGGACGTGCCTCATGGCTGTTCTTGGTGAGACTGACTCATATAGGTTTTTGCTGTGGTAATATAGAACTTGTATAAGGGAAAAGCCCACCCCCCAGCCAACACCCTGTAAGCAACAATATGACCTTTGCATTCCTGAGGAGAAGGGGCTAGCTTGACCATATAAGGCAGTTCAAATGCCAATAAGTTTAATCATGCAAGGTAACCAGGATAGGATATGATTTGTGAAGCCAACCTTAATGAGGAATATGAAATATGCAATTTCCCCAACATGGTGTTCAAAGGGGGACATTTTGAGGAGGGTTTTTTAAAGCAAATGGTTGGATTGCATGTAGTCTTGTTTACTTCCTCCAAGATTTGATCCAAATCGATCTGGTCAATGAGGTCTATGGTATTATTTTCCTCAAAGAGCAGAGTTAAATCTTTTAAGGCTCTAAATTCACGCATACTGTATTGCGACCAGTCGGTATTGTCCAATTGTTTACTGTATTTGGCATAGGTACACTTGAGTAGGAGTTTTCGTGCGAAGAGCTGTAAGTCTTTGATGGTCTCAAAGATATCAATGTTCTGTTGGGGACAAAAAGATAGTCCCCTGGCGAGGACTGCTTCCTCAGCCGAAGACAGTACATATGATGATAAATTTATTACATTTAATTGTCTGTTTGTACCCGAATTACATAGGGGTCCAGACCCTTCCCTCCTTTGTTTATCGCTGGGGAGCAAGCTCCCCGTGCGGAGTTTAAAGACTTCTGAGTTGAAGGGTTACCACGATTGTTTATGGGAGGATTGCGTAGATTGTAACCGCAGTTCTGGGATCCAGATGCATCTGATTGTGATGAATCTGATTCCTCTCTCCCTGTAGCCCGAGGCTCAGATGTATTGGCCTCTACTGATGCCAATGTGGTGGTGCTTTGTACATAATCTGAATCTGTGTCTGTTACTCGTTTCCATTTATTTTGTGTTGCAGAGCCTTTTGACCCACGGCCCCCTCTACGTCGCCCACGATGTGGGAGGCCACGGTTATTGGAGTATCTAGTATGAAATTCTTGAGTATCATACAGTTGTTGGTCCCTCTGTGTTGTATATCGTTTAAAGTGTGTATTTGGGGGGCTCCATTTATAAGCTTTTCCTTCAGAAAAGGTGGTTTTATCCCTCCAAAATTTAGTTTCTTTCTTTTGTAGTATACTTTTATTGTATTTAGAGAGATCGTCTTTTAATTTCGTATGCAACTTGATAAACAATGCGTTATGTGCGAAGGGGGCTAGAGCTGTTTCTAATTCACTAATTTTTGTGTCTAAATTTTCAGTTTGTTTTTTGTATTCTTTTATGAGAATAACCATCATTTCTTGGGAACATTTCTGTAGATTTGTTTCCCATTCTTTCTTACATTCCTCACTTATTTGTTCTAGGTTTGGGAAAATTTGGATTCGCAAACCTAGGGGATTAATATCCTCCCTAATATACCTTTCAAATAACTTGACATGCCAAAAAAAGGCGGATTTTTTCTCTAAGACTTTATTTAGTTTCTGTGTGAGGGATGTAATTTGAGTATCGATCTGTTCCCCCTGCTCAAAATCTGTTTCATAACCTGACATGAGGTTGATCCAATCCTCTCCTCGAAAACCATCCATGTTGTATCTAACATTTGATGTATATGTCCCCACATTCCCAGGTCATATGTCTGTTATTAGAAAGTACAATAATTTCTCCATGCAGCTCCCTCCCAGGTGGTTGAGGCTACTAGTTCTTTTGGGTGCTTCTCCTCCCCCCTGGGAGTATGTAATAGATTTGTTTAATATAATATTAATTATTCACAATTATAAAATATATGAATTCTTTCCGCTGTACAACTTAATGTCAACTGTAATATAAAAACACATGAGTTGTTTGAAACATTGTTTAATTGTTACAAATTCTTGTTTTTCAATTTTTTTCTTTTTCTCTTTTTTTATTTTTTGGTCCACAGTGCAGTGCATGGGACTGTCATGGCTTTGGTCTTCTCGGCCCTTCATCCGCGGCGGTTCCCCTCCCATGGGAGTTTCCCGGCCTGTTTGGAGGAGTTATACTCCTCCCATGTACCGCTTGGGGTCCTCTTTGACGGTCCGTCGGGAGGCCCCCTGGTGGACAAGCACTGGCCGGCGGCATCCCGGATCTCTTCCGCACGGTCTGCGGCAATCGCGCGCATGCACGGCTTTTCGCCGCGACCGGATATGACTTCACACGTCATTCTATCATCACCAGGAAGTGACGGCAGTGGCCGAGGACACTTCCGGGACGCCGGGGAGCCCACACGAGGGCTGCGAGTACAGCCAGCTGATCTCCATCAGCTGTTTTGCAACACACACCCCCACAGGGAACTAGTATTTAAGACACAGCAAAGGTAAGGCAAGGACACATGGAGGTTTTCCTCCAGCCAGGCTGGAACACTGGGCTGCACTTTTCGGGTAAGAAGGACATTTTTTTCTGATATACTCCTTTTAAAAAATGACATGTGAGTGAGATTTTTTCTCCCCTTCTGTCCTCTTCCATGATTGTTATTTCTTACTATTCCTTACTTTGGAGACAGTAAAAAATTTTTTTCATATTTTTCACAGTGGTCAACGCTGGTTTTGCCTGTAAGACAGTGAATGCTTTGGGCATTCCTGCCCTTAGGTCATTAGTAAGTATTTCAACCTATTTCTAATACTTTATTAGGTGTACGCATATACATAGACATATATATACGGTTCTTCTGAACCAAAAAATTCCTTCTGTGATGCAGCTTTCCATTTGCTCACAAAAATATAGGTGATATTGATATTGATGTCGAATGTAGTATAGACACTAAAAAGTCATTCTTATATAGCATCTGTCTATATACACCTATTACACTCACGCTATACTAGCGATTATTGAACTAATTTACTATATATATATTTTTACCTCTCATAGGAGTGTAAATTGCAACCTCCCCCCTCTGCACCAGGGAGGATTGAGTGTGGCCTCTTGCAAACTCCCATAACCACGGTGGAGCGCTTGACCCTGGGTGGCTGGTCGGGATGACCATGCAGTAAGCTCATGCGGCCTTTTTACACTGTACTGTTGAATTTTTTAAAACGCTCTGGATGATGGGAATTCGCATTTAAAAACCAACTTGCAGCTTTGTAAGTGTTGGATGTTATTATATAATAAGTATTCATTGTACTTTGTATGACTCTAAATTTCATATTTTTTAATATCGCAGAAGGGGTAATGCCTCCAATCCCCCTGAGGAAGGCCTAGACACCGTTGAAGGGCCGAAACGCATAGGGGACCTCATGTGGCCTATAGCTGCACAGTTTGTCATTCCCCTCTTTTTATGTTGCAAGTGTTTGTTTGTAATGCATGTCCCATTGATGTACAACCAGAGCTTATTTTATGCATTTTTCACATAGTTCTTTTTCTATGATCCAATGTTAAGCGGGAAATAAATAATAAAAAACTGTAAGATTTTCAACAAAATTGTTTGGATTTACTTATATATTCTTTACTGCCACTAAACCCTTAATGGGGAAAATTTCTCTAGATGCATTCTATAGCATATACAAAGGGTACCGCTATGGGAGCATATATAGTAGCAGGTAACAAACAACATAACTGAAATAGGAACATTAACAGTGGCAACAAGTAGCACAGCATATTATACTCAAATAATCAGAAACATTCAAAGTAAGGTACACAAATACAGCATTAACATTTGTCGATCAAAGTGCACCATGGTTCCCAAAGTGAGTCAAAGGAAGTTATCCTCCCGCACCCACACTGCCAAAGTGCGATCATAGGAGTGGTGAAGTTTAGTGATGGCTACTACCTCCGAGGGGTTTGAAGCAAGCTGAGCTTTACAATTTTTGGCAATCGTGAGTCTGGCCGCAATAAGTGTATGCGTAACTACCAAACATAACCGACCAGGAACCTTTTCTAGACCTAGATTCAGGATTGGCAAGTGCGGAGAGGGTGCTATAATAAATACAGATAGCTCTGATAACAATTGAAATACCTTGTTCCAGAAACTCACAATACATTTGCAGGACCAAAACATGTGGATGAGGTTCCCTGACTTTCCGCATCCTCTCCAATACAGAGGGGATTATGCAGGTCAGCTCCCAATGTTGTACACAGTATGTTGCTTTGTAACATACAGAACAGTGAACCATTGGGAAGGGGAGGATTCAGACCCCAAGTCTTCCTCCCATTGCTGGAAGGGTTTTGATTTATGGAATGTAAGCTTCTCTTGTAGTATATTGTAGTTGAGGGAGATTCCCTTTCTTTTGGCAGGGGTTGGGGAGTAGAATAGCAACAATTGTTTGGGCTGCTTAACTACAGCGGGTGGGCAGTGGTTTAAGAGATGTTGGATTCTACAATTGGTGAAGTGCTCCTTAGCCATCAACCCAAATCTCTCCTGCAGCATCTCCAGGTCGTGGAGTCTGCCATTGGTGTAAATGTACTCAATTACCCGCATATCCCTAGAAGCCCAAGGGAGCATTGCTATATGAGGCATGAGATGGTTCAAGGCTGCAATGGGAGTTTGTACTAAGGAGTCATAGGATTCCGGGTAAAGAGCAGCATGCAAGGTCCCCCAAGCCAGAAACCGAAGCTTTAATAGGTGGGAAGACACCTCTCAAAGAACAAGGTTGCCATAGATCAGCCATCAGCAAAGCGTGGAGATCGGAGTCCCGGGCCAGGGTCTTTTCAATTTCTACCCATGGAAGGGGGGTCTGGTGGCTTAAACCAATGTTGAGTCTGGTCTAGGCATGTTGCCAGGTAATAAACCTTCACATCAACCAACCCCATACCGCCAGCCGTCCTATGTTTGAATAAGAGGGAGTGAAAGCATCATGCTCTTTTACCTTGCCAAATAAAGCATTTGAGTTGGTTGTTGAGTGTAAGTAGCTGCTTTTCTGAGAAGAAGACCACTAGAGTCCTGAAAAAGTAGAGTATCAGAGGTAGGATTAGCAGCTTATATGAAGCAAGACATCCAGACCAGGACAGTTCAAATTTTGCTAGATGGGTCAGTTCCTTGGTCAATTTTTTATGGAGGGAGTCAACATTTTGGAGGCTAGCTTGAACGTGCAAGATTGTAATACCTAGGTAAGGGACACCTTGGGAGCTCTAAGCGCATGGAAATGAGTTTTTTAAGTAGTCCTCATGTCTCTTTGGGATGTTTAAGTCTAATATTTGAAATTTGGAGCAATTAACTTTGTAATAGGATATGGCACTGAATTGAGAGAGCAACTGGTGAGCATTGTGTAGTGAGGTGGATGGAGAGAGTGAGGAGTAGGATTATGTCATACACAAATAAATTAATTGTGTGGGTAGATTGGCATGTGTGAAACCGGGGGTTAGAGTGGACTGGGGGTTAGAGTGGACTGCCTCAGCTAGGGGCTCAATTCGAAGATTAAATATAGAAGGGGAAAGGGGACAACCCTTTCATAATGAGAAAGGTTTTGGACAATAGGTTGGATATGTAGACTTGTGCAGATTTTTTATTACATTTTCACACTTTTTCACACTTTTTTTCACACATTTTCACACTTTTTTGGTGAATGGGTAGGGTACTATGTACCCCATTTCTAGTCACATGGGGGGGCAGGATCTGGGGGCCCCCTTATTAAAGTGGGCTTCCAGGTTCTGATAAGCCTCCACCCGCAGACCACTAAAACCACAGCCCAGGGTTGTGGGGAAGAGACCCTTGTCCCCAACAACATGGGGAAAAGGTGCTTTGGGATGGGGAGGCAACATTTTTATTGCTGCACTTTAACCACTTCCCTCCCGGCGCATAGACAAATGACGTCTGGGCAGGAGGTTCATTATCCTGACTGGACATCTATTGACGTCCTCAGGATAATCCGCGATCGGTGGTGCTGTGGGTCACTCTGACCCACCGCAGTGCGGTGGGTCAGTCTGACCCACCGCATTACCGATCGAGGTAAAAGGCTTCGATCTGAAGCCCTTTACCATGTGATCAGCCGTGACCAATCACGACTGATCACAGTGTAAATAGGAAGAGCCGTTTATCGGCTTTTCCTCTACTCAGGTCTGCAGACCTGAGCAGCGGAGAGCCGATCGGCTGCTCTCCTGACAGGGGGGGGCTGCGCTGAACATTTATCAGCGCAGCCACCCTCAGGATCACCCCACTGGACCACCAGGGAGCCTGCCCAGGACCACCAGGGAGCCCACCCCCAGACATCACAAAGAGGCCGCCCAGGACCACCAGGGAAGGATCACAGAGGCCGCCCAGGACCACCAGTGAGCCCCCACTAGACCACCAGGTAAGAGCAATATTGTGCACTGTAGGGATGGCACTGTACCCATGTATGATGCCTGCCAGTGCCATCCCTAACAGTGCTTGTTGCACCAGTGCCCACCACTGCCACCTATAAGTGCCCACCTGTGCCACCTATCAGTGCTCACCTGTGCTACCTATCAGTGCCCACCTGTGCCACCTAAAAGTGCCCACCTGTGCCACCTAAAAGTGCCACCTATCAGTGCCCAGTGCCACTTATCAGTGCCAGTCAGTGTTGCTTGTCAGTGCAGCCCATCAGTGCTGCATATGTGCCCCATCATCAGTGCAACCTTATCAGTGCCACCTCATGAGTGCCAATCTGTACTGCCCCATCAGTGCCCGTCAGTGTAGCCTCATCAGTGCCCATCAGTGTAGCCACATCAGTGCCCATCAGTGAAGGAGAAAATGTACTTTATGTGACAGAAACACAGAAAAATGTGGGTTTTTTTTCAAAATGTTCGGTCTTTTTTTTTTTTTATAGTACAAAAAATAAAAACTGCAGGGGTGATCAAATACCACCAAAAGAAAGTTCTATTTGTGGGAACAAAATGATAAAAACTTTGTTTGGGTACAGCGTCGCACGACCGCGCAATTCTCATTCAAATCGCAACAGCACTGAAAGCTGAAAATTGGTGTGGGCAGGAAGTGTTCTAAGTGCCTGGTATTGAAGTGGTTAAGCATAATTAAAATCACTGCTCCTGAAAAAACAATAATTTTAAGAAAAAAAATTACATTAATAAATGTCCCCCAGGGCAGTACCCGGATCCCATACCCCCTTTTATAGTAAATTACTTGCATATAAGCCTTCAAAATGGGCACTTTTGATTTTTCCTGTTCGGCTCCCATTGACTTCAATGAGGTTCGCCATTCGGGTTAGAACTTTTCCCCTGTCCAGGAGTTCTGCTGAAAACAGAACAGGGGGTGTTCGGTCCATCTCTAGTTCTAACCATTGGCACCTAATCTGCAACAATCTATTCTAGTTTCCTGGATTTGAAGTGATGGTAAATGTAGGGGTGTACTTTATTTTTTCCATATGACAAATCTGCATTTTTCATCCATTTACATCATGCATTCATGAAAATGAATACATAATAACAACTTTATGTGTCGTTTGTTCAAGTATATCAACTTTACCTGTAGTCACTATGTGAATTAAATTGAATGTTTGCCTGTTCATATATGATGAAAGAGTCAATAATTTTCATTGACTGTACCTACTTATTTGTGTATATATATATATATTTGTATAAGTAAGCACCTGTGTGCGTCTCGAAATAGACAGCCAGTAACTGAAATAGCGTCCCATGTAAATGGAGCCTTAGATGGATGAACTACAGATTCTAGTAGTACCACAGATCTGTCCATAATTAGATGGACAAACTACAGATTCTACACTCAATCTGATCATCTAAGAATCCTAGGATCTGTTGGCTAGGCAATTTAGCCTTAAATGTTATACTTTTACTGTCCTCACAAAACAAGGAGGAGATGTTACATAAAATCTTCATGCAGTCTTACAGGAATCTAATTCCTACTATTCCAAAATGTACTCTTAAAGTGATACTAAACCCTCACGTTTTTTTGCTTATATCGGTTACTAAATAATTTGTGTCATTTTCACTTCTAAGTTGTTTTTTTCTGGCTCCATTTTTCCCATTTACGGTTGTCCTGTTTGCTGGGTGACCCATGTATTGCCGATCTCATAGTGTCACCCGTGCATGTGCGCTCACAGCTATGGGTCCTCCGTGCTCAGGGACACAGTGAGTGCGGGCGCAGCCAGTGTTCCTATGCAGGGTTGTAGTCGCACGGGTGACACTATGAGATCTGCAATACATGGGTCACCCAGCTAACAGGACAACCAGAAATGGGAAAAACTGAGCCATAAAAAAACAACTTAGAAGCAAAAATAACACACAAGAGGTTAGACTTCTCATGTAATGCTATTATTTAGTAACAGATATAGGTTAAAAACGTGAGGGTTTAGTATCACTTTAATTGTAAACTACTAATTCCATCACCCCCCTATAATAGAGACAAACAAAGGTAGACAAGTCCAGCCTGGGTGGTAACAATGGTTCCTTCAATAGATACAAAGGAGAAATGAGAACAAACATAAAGGGACAGTAAGTCTGTTATTGGCAGAATTACCTGGTGGAAAGAAAAAATAAAAGTTTTTCTTTGTGGATGTAGATACTCCTTAAAGTGGTTCTAAAGCCTGAAAGTTTTTTTTCACCTTAATTTATTCTCTATATTAAGGTAAAAAACCTTCAGTATGCAGCCCCCACCCCCCCCCATATACTTACCCGAGCCTGATCTCGATCCAGTGATGTTGTAAGGAACCTGCCCAGGACGGATCCGCGCGCCTGTGCGCGTTGCCTGCACCGGAAACGGCGCCAGAAGGCCCTATTTGAACTTCCTGCACCCAGCAGCTTGTGCTGTCCAATCTACAGCATTCCCTGTTCCTGTGACCCCCCAGTACTTGTTCTAGTGAGACTTCCTGTACCTGTGACCCTGGCTACCTATCTGGACTTTGTTTGCTATCTGCCTGGCCCGACCTCTGCTTGCTAAAGACCACTCTTCTGCCTGATCCTTGTACCTCACCTGCCCGCACGTTGCCAACCCTGCCTGTACCCGACTACCCGCCTGCCTGCTCCATCTGTACCGCATTGCCTGCCTGTTGACGACCCGTCCTGTCGTCCTGACGGACACTCTTCTGCTGCACGAGCTCCTGTGGACCTGCACCTACCACCTGTGACTACGTCCAGCCCTCGTGCCCCCCTGTGCTCCTGAGCTCCCTGTCCTCACTATCAGGGGCTCACGAACCAGGGCGGTAAGAGAGATTGCCCCCGCATAAGTCAGACTCAACCACCAGGTACGTGACAGCATCGGACAGCCACATCTGAGTCTGCGCCGGGGCCCTCCACCATGGAGAAAATATGTGTGCACAGCACCGTACTGACCCAAGCAATAACGGCACTTCAAGAGGAATACACCCGCTTGGAAAGTCAAGTTCGGGGCTTGGCCTCACCAGCAGCAGCCGGTCCTAGTCAAGCTTCACCCTGCACGATTGTGACCCTTCCTACGGAGCCTCAAGTACCCATGCCCGAGCGGTTTACGGGGGACCGCGGGAAGTTCCGGGTGTTCCATAGAACCTGCAAGCTGTACTTTGCTCTGCAGCCCCGTACCTTTGCTCTGGAAGCAACTAAAGTGGGCTTTGTGATTTCACTCCTGTCAGGTGGGCTTCAAGTCTGGGCTCACCGCCTGCTAGAACAGAAAGCCCCAGAGACCTCAAGGCTGGATCTACTATTTCGTGCTGTGGCCCAGCTGTACGAGGACCCCCATCAGACCGCAACAGCGGAAGCAGCACTTCATGCGTTTCAGAAGGGCCACCGTACCGCAGAGGAATATGCCTCCGAGTTGCGGCGCTGGAGCGCCGATACCTCCTGGGACTCAGCCGTCCTCTGCTTCCAGTTCAGATTAGGGCTCTCTGAGCCGCTCAAGGATAAGCTGGCTCGCGTCGGGATACCTCACACCTTGGACGTGCTGGTCAATTTGGCCATCCAAATTGATCGCCGCCTACGTGAACACAGAGCAGAGAGAGCCTCCGCTGCCCCGCAGCTCGTTCAGCAAAAACCCAGCTCCCCGGGATCCAGTCCGAACTTGGCCTCCTCCTCCTCTCCTAGGCACCACCTGGAACTACCTCAGAAGGGGCTCCCTCGTCCTTCTCTCTCACCTACCGAGCGGCAGAGACACATAGATCTCAACCTGTGCTTGTACTGTGTGGATTCGGGACATCTGGCAAGTAGTTGTCCTGCCAAAGCGGGCAAGGGTCCCATTACAGATGCAGGAGAGGTCCTGCCCTTACCTGGTACCAAGCCCCACCTGGTCCTCTTCATCTCTCTCTAGCTTCCCAACGGAAGCGTTCAAGTCCCAGCTATTCTGGACTCAGGGGCTAGTAGTTGTTTAGTGGATCAAGCCTTTGCCACAATACATCACATTCCTCTGCGCCCCAAGGCCCGACAGGTGGTCCTTCGACTGGCGGATGGGTCAATCATAAAGTCGGGTACCGTGACCCACGAGACTTTCCCCCCACCAGCCTGGATGGCAGAAGTGCACACAGAGTTTTTGCTTTTGGACGTCATTGCGTCCCCCTTATGTCCAGTGATCCTCGGCCTACCCTGGCTCCAGGCCCACAACCCTCTGATCAACGGGTCTACCAGATGAGGTGCAGTTTCAGTCTTCATATTGCCTTACCCACTGCTTGCCGCAACCCCCAAAGACTTCCTCAGCTATCCTCAGCATGACCTCTGACCCTGATCTGGAAGCCTGCCAGGTAGTCCCAGAAGCCTACCATGGCTACCTAGATGTTTTTAGCAAGAAGGGGGCCAATACCCTGCCCTCGCACCGGCCATATGATTGCCCAATCAACCTGCTGCCTGGGGCTGAAGTCCCCTTCGGTCGGATCTTTCCTCTGTTGGAAGTGGAACTCATGGCCCTCAAATCTTACTTAAATGAGAACTTGGAGAAGGGCTTCATCTGGCCCTCCACATCACCTGCCAGAGCAGGAATCTTCTTTGTGGAGAAAAAGGACCAAAAGCTCAGACCTTGCATTGATTAGCGGCATCTTAACAAGGTCGCAATTAAGAACCGGTATCCGTTACCCCTCGTTCCAGAACTTTTTCAAAGACTTGGAACGGCGACTGTCTTCACTAAGTTAGATCTACGTGGAGCTTACAATCTGATCCGCATACGAGAGGGGGATGAATGGAAGACGGCTTTTAGGACTCGCTTTGGCCACTTTGAATACCTGGTCATGCCTTTTGGGCTCTGCAACGCCCCAGCAACCTTCCAGCACCTGATAAATGATGTCTTTCGAGATTTCCTTGATCGATTCGTGGTCGTCTCTCTTGATGATATCCTCATCTTCTCCCCCTCCCTGGAAGAACACTGCAGACATGTGAAATGCGTACTCAACTGCCTCCGGGAGCACGGACTTTACGCAATGGCGGAAAAGTGCTCATTCGAGTGTGCGAACATCGCATTCTTAGGATTTCATCTCTCCACGAAGGGTATCACCATGGACCCTCAAAAGGTCACAGCCATACTTGACTGGCTAGTGCCAGTAGATAAAAAAGGGGTGCAGCGCTTTGTTGGCTTTGCCAATTTTTATAGGAAATTTATACAGGGATTCTCTGCAGTCATTGCTCCCATAAATCAGCTGACCAAGCAGAACGTCTGCTTTACCAGGACCACCGAGGCACAGGCAGCCTCTCAGGCCCTAAAGAAGCTGTTCGCATCCGATCCTTTGCTCAAGCACCCCGACCAAGCACTGCCGTACGTCCTGGAAGTAGACGCTTCAGAGACCGCAGTTGGGGCAGTCCTCTCTCAGAGCACAGGGACCCAAGGCCTCACTGCACCCCATTGCATTTTTCTCTCGGAAACTTACTCCCCCCGAGAGGAATTACGACGTTGGGGACAGAGAACTGTTAGCAATAAAGTCCGCCCTGGAGGAATGGCGGTATCTTCTTGAAGGAGCAAGGCACCCAGTCCTGGTATTCACGGACCACAAAAATCTGGAGAACCTGCGGACGGCCAAAAGGCTGAGACCTCGCCAAGCCCGATGGGCCTTGTTCTTTTCTCGCTTTCAGCTCCATATTACATACAGGTCAGGGTCTAAGAACTTCAAGCCAGACGCCTTGTCCCGGATGTTCCCGGAGCCTGGGGAAGTTCTCCTTCCAGACACCATTCTGGCTGCCCACAGCTTTCTATTTGTCCAGGAGGACCTCTTAACCAGGATACGGCGGGCTCTAGCTGGCTCCACAGTACCCAAGGACCCCAAACTGACAGAGAAAGATGGGCTGTGGTGGTTGGGTACCCGAATCTTTATACGTGAAGCACTCCGCCTGGAAGTACTGGAGCTGTACCATGACAGTAAATTAGCCAGGCACTTTGGCAACTGCAAGACAGGTGAACTGTTGTCCCGCACCTTCTGGTGGCCTCACATGCCTGAGGACTGTAGAAACTATGTAAGGGCCTGTCCCACTTGTGCCCGAAACAAGACGGAGAGGACCAAGGCCTGGGGTCTGCTGAATCCCTTACCTATATCCGCACGTCCTTGTTCCCATATCTCCATGGATTTTATTGTTGAGCTGCCCCCATCCGCGGGATTCAACCCCATCTTCGTAGTGGTTGACCGTCTCACTAAGATGGCACACTTTATTCCTTTATTCCGACTGCAACAGAGACCGTCAAGACCTTCATCAAGGAAATTGTCAGGTTGCATGGCATCCCCACTAACATCGTGTCAGACCGGGGGGTGAACTGGCCTTTTCATCAGCCTATCACCTGCAATCAAATGGACAGACAGAAAGGACCAACCAGACCCTTGAACAGTACCTCCGCTGCTACTCCTCGTACTCCCAGGACGATTGGGTCTCTCTACTGCCATTAGCCGAGTTCGCCTATAATAACGGGGTCCATTCCGCGACCAAGCAATCACCGTTCTGGGCGAATCTCGGCTATCATCCCACATTCCTGCCTACCACTCCGACCAAAAGCCCTGTCCCGGCGGTGCAGGAGATCACACAGTTCTTAGAAAGGAACAACCACCTTCTGCAGGAGACCCTTGCGCAAACCCGGGAGCGCGATAAAAGGACTTTCAACGGGGGAGACGAGGAGAGCTGAACTTGCAACCTGGCAATCGGGTCTGGTTGGCCACTAAAAATCTGAGGCTGACATGTCCATCCAAGAAGTTGGGCCCTAGATACATTGGACCTTTACCAGTCAAAACAAAGATCAACAACGTGGCTTATGAACTTGACCTTCCTCACTCACTTAGAATTCACCCAGTTTTCCATGTAAACCTGCTTAAGCCCGTGACCAAGGATCCCTTCCCCAGGTGGAGAACAGCTCCACCAGAACCGGTCCTAGTGGACGGAGAGGAGGAGTTTGAGGTTGAAGCTATTCTGGACTGCAGAAGGAGAGGAGGCATCACCCAGTTCCTAGTAAAGTGGAAGGGATATGGGCCGGAGGAGAACTCTTGGGAACCTGAGGACCATTTACATGCCAAGGAGCTGGTGAAGGCTTTCTGGAGGAACAACCCGACCAAGAGGGCCTGTTTGGGCATCCGGAGGCTGCAATGTAAGGAACCCACCCAGGATGGATCTGCGTGCGCCTGCACCGGAAACGGCGCCAGACGGCCCTATTTGAACTTCCTGAACCCAGCAGCTTGTGCTGTCCGATCTACAGCATTCCCTGTTCCTGTGACCCCCCAGCACTTGTTCTAGTGAGATTTCCTGTACCTGTGACCCCGGCTACCTATCTGGACTTTGTTTGCTATCTGCCTGCCCCGACCTCTGCTTGTTAACGACCACTCTTCTGCCTGATCATTGCACCTCACCTGCCCGCACGTTGCCAACCCTGCCTGTACCTGACAACCGCCTGCCTGCTCCATCTGTTCCGCATTGCCTGCCTGTTGACGACCCAGCCTGTACCACCACTCTTCTGCTGCACGAGCTCCTGTGGACCTGCACCTACCACCTGTGACTACGTCCAGCCCTCGTGCCCCCCTGTGCTCCTGAGCTCCCTGTCCTCACTATCAGGGGCTCACGAACCAGGGCCGTAAGAGAGGTTGCCCACGCTTAAGTCAGACTCAACCACCAGGTACGTGACAGATGTGAACAAAAGCAGCAGCTCTCTCCCTCCTTTTTGGCTCAGACACAGCAGCAGAAGCCATTGGCTCCCACTACTGTCAATCACAGCCAGTGAAGAGGGAGTGGGGGCGGGGCCGAGTTACTCAGGAGAAAAACAGCTTAGTATGGGAGTACTTGGCCCAGAGAAGGGGCCAAGAGGGCAGGTGGGAGACCCAAAAAGAGGAGGATCGGGACTGCTCTGTGCAAACTCATTGCACAGAGCAGGCAAGTATGAAATGCGTATTATTAAAAAAAAACAAAAAAACTAACATTTACAATTTTTTTTCGTCTGATGTAGAAGACTTGAAAAAACTGCCAGTATATCAGTAACAAACACAACAAAGCATTTTGAATGAGTAAAAATAGCTAAAGTAGAACTGAAGGCATTTTAGATAGCGTAAGGGACCCTTTATAGCCCCTGTCAGTTCTATTTGTGCAATCTGAGTCCCATTTGGGAGATTTTCCCTTCACTTCCTGTCCCATAGCCAAAAACCCATCCACTGTACCAACTGTTTGCTACCCCTGTCTACCAATCCTTCCATTGGCTTCTGTTCACCCAACAAATAAAATACTAATGAAAATACTAACAACAACTTACAAGGCAATCCACAAATCTGCCCCAGCTGCATCATTAACCTTGTCACAAAATACCAACCAAATCATTATCATTGCTTCCTTCTGCTCTCTAGCTCCCTCGTCACCTCCTCTCATGCTCGCCTTCAGGACTTCTACAGAGCCACTCCTATCCTATTGAACTCTTTATCCTGATCTGCCCAACTATCTCTTACTCTATCTACATTTAGGCAATATTTGAAAACCCATCTTATCAGAGAGGCCTATGCTGCCTTTAACCACTTGTGGACCGCCCACTGTACAGCCCGCTGGCCACCATCTCCCACTGTGATTTTACACAGCGGGAGCTGACTGGTGGGAAAATTGATGAAGAAGTTTGATTGTTGACATTTTTTTATTAGATATGTTTTATAGCAGGAAAGTAATATATTTAACCACTTCCCGACCGTCGTATGCAGAATGACGGCCGGGAAGTGGCTGAGTTATCCTGACTGGACGTCATATGACGTCCTCAGGATAACAAGCCGCCGCGCGCCTGGGGGGGCGCGCATCGCGGCGATCGGTGGTGTGGGGGGTCAGTCTGACCCCCCGCAATGCCGATCTCGGTAAAGTGCTTCGATCCGAAGCACTTTACCATGTGACCAGCCGTGACCAATCACGGCTGGTCACAGTGTAATACAGGAAAGCCGTTTATCGGCTTTCCTGTACTCAGGTCTGCAGACCTGATGAGGGGAGAGCCGATCGGCTGCATCCCTGACAGGGAGGGTTTGTGCTGATGATTTATCAGCACAGCCCTCCCTCGGATCGCCACCCTAGACCACCAGGGAGCCTGCCCAGGGACCACCAGGGATGTGCCCACCCAGGACCACCAGGGAGCCCACCAGGGACCACCAGGGAGCCGATCTGGACCACCGGGGAGACCCCCCTAGACCACCAGGTAAGTGACATACTGCTCAGGTCCACCTTCACTCAGTGCCACCTTCAGATGCCACCCTAGACCACCAGGGAATGAGCCCCTATTAATGTATTTGCCCACCAGTGCCCCTATCAGTGCCCACCAGTGCCCCTATCAATGCATACCAGTGCCACACATCAGTGCCCACCATTGCCACCTACCAGTGCCCACCTATCAGTGCCCATCAGTGCCACCTATCAGTGCCCAGTGCCGCCTATGAGTGCCAATCAGTGCTGTCTATTAGTGCCCATCAGTGCCGCTTAGCAGTGTCCGTCAGTGCTGCATATCAGTGCCCATCAGTGCTGTATATCAGTGTCAACTCTCAGTAACCATCAGTGCTGCTTATCAGTGCCGCCTAACAGTGCTCATCATCGCTGCATATAAGTGCCTCATCATCAGTGCCAACTCATCAGTGCCGCCTCATCAGTGCCAATCAGTACTGCCATATCAGTGCCCGTCAGTGTAGCCTCATCAGTGCCCACCAGTGATGGAGGAAATTTACTTATTTACAAAGTTTTGTGACAAAAATAGAGAATTTTTTTTTTTCAAAATTTTCGGTCTTTTTTTATTTGTAGCGCAAAAAATAAAAACCGCAGGGGTGATCAAATACCACCAAAAGAAAGCTCTATTTGTGGGAACAAAATGATAAAAACGTTGTTTGGGTACAGCTTCGCACGACCGCGCAATTTTCATTCAAAGCGCAACAGCACTGAAAACTGGTCTGGTAGTAAAGTGTTCTAAGTGCATAGTATTGAAGTGGATATAGAAACATAGAAACATAGAAAAGTGACGGCAGAAAAAGACTGAGTAGTCCATCGAGTCTGCCCCTTTTTATTTTTTTTTTTTTTATTTTTTTTTTATTTTTTTATTTTTATTTTTTTTTACATTAACCTTGTTGTCTGACTATGGATTTATGTTTATCCCAAGCATGTTTGAAGCCATTTACTGTTGACTGTCTCACAACCTCTGTTGGTAGTTTATTCCAATCATCAATCACCCTTTCAGTAAAATAATACTTTCTAAGATTAGTTTTGAACTTCCCCCCAGTTAGTTTGAGGTCATGTCCCCGTGAATATATATATATATTTTTTTATTATTATTATTTATTTATTTATTTTAATTGTTGGTCTTTTTTGTTTACAGCACAAAAAATAACAACTGCAGAGGTGATCAAATACCACCAAAATAAAGCTCTATTTGTGGGGGAAAAAGAGCATAAATTGTATTTGGGTACAGTGTTGCACAACAGCGCAATTGTCAGTTAAAGTAACTCAGTGCTGTATTGACAAAAATAGCCTGGTCATAAAGGGGGGTAAATCTTCCAGAGGTCAAGCGGTTAACTAATAAACTGAACTTTTAATTTCTCCATCAGCTAATGCCCCTGAGTTATTACTTTTTGTATAACTTATTCCTTCCTTGAAGATTGTAAGCTCTCACGAGCGGGGCCCTCTGATTCCTCTTGGATTGAATTGTAGGTACAGTAGTAACTGCAATGTCTGCCTCCATTTTTTAAAGTATTGCACAAACTGTTTGCACTATAGAAATCCTATATAATAATAATGATAATAATACAGTTAAATGTTTCTGTTTCTGCTATAATGTTATTTAGAAAATAAGCTGGTTGAATAACATCCTATAAGTAGAACTATTCTAATGCTTTACCTAACTTTCACTTCTTTTTTAGTTAACAGCAAGATCTGGATTCAGGTATGTTTTGTGAAACCTCATGTTCCTTTTCCAGTGCTGGATGAACCTTCCACCAGACATAATACAATTTATTTTGTTCAGAAATTAAGCTATTTATATGCATGGCAATTTTTTGTGCATGACTTACATTCAAAGAGGCATGGCTATTTTGTTAATCATAGGATTATGGACCCAAAATATAGCACTGGAAAAATAGGACAAAGGTCAGATGTTGGCAAGAAACTCACTTATGCTCGGTTTTTCAGACATAATAAATAAAGTATATTTGCTAATGACATGGTAGCTTGCTATAGAATTAAAAAAGTAAGGGATATTTAAAGGCTTAAAGTAGTATTAAACTCTCAGCCTTTTATGGCTTAACACATTGAGCACAATAAAATAAACATTCCCCAGTAAACAATTTAATATTCTTACTCTGGCACTTAAACTGTAAGACTTGCAAACCTGCTGACTCCTACTCTCTTGCTTCCATGAACATCCACTCTTCAAAGGAAAAGTGGAAGTGTTTGGTTCCATAGAACCCTGGTATATTTTGCCCTGCGCCCTGCTGTGTTTCCTCGGCTCCGCTATCCCACCTGTGGACTCAGGCACGTGACAGGTGTTGCTGGGTAGAGGGGAGGGAGACCAGTGAGTAGTAGTGATGAGGATTTCCTTATTTCCAGTTTCTGATCCCACAACAACCAGGGAAAAAGCTAACAGAGCACAATCTGCATTCCATTAGCTTCAGTGGAGTGCAGGAGAGACATTATGATCCTGACCCCTGATGTCTGATTAAGAGCATATCAAAGTAAAAATGTTATCACATCAGGGACTATTATGCAAATATGAACGAAAATGCAGCTCCAGATGGCAGCAGACATCAGCTGCCACCTGGAGCTGCAAAAAAAAAAGAACTACACTATAATGATCCCCAAGTCTCGCTGTCTGACCCCCACTTTGTTCAAGTTTTTAAGGTGCAACCCCTATCTTATAGATTCTGGCCCACCTGAAAATTATTTTGTTTCATTTTTAATTCTGTTTTTTTTTTTTGTACCTTGATGCAGCTCTTCCCAGGCAGTCAGTTGTATTCTCTTATACACAACTTTATTTTATTATAATAAAGGCACTGGAGGCATAGCTTTCTGTTTTTT
>BLSH010331414.1:81542-99621 GCA_018402905.1 Glandirana rugosa | reverse complement strand
TCGTAGGTATTTTTAATTATTACTCTAATTTTACATAAGATTTTCAATCTCTATTTTGTTAAGTCCAGCTACAGTTGTAAATTGGGAAACCCAGACTCTGATAGATTTTCTATCTAGGTCGCCCAGAGCAAGACACTCTAAAGTTAGAAAAATAATAAGGGAGAGGTCAACAGAAATTAGGATAGATATGGTATTTTACAATTAAAGAACCCCAGGGAAACCACGTAGTCCAGTTTTACAGAGCTGTCTAACACGAAGCCCTTGGGAAAAAACTATAAAGAATACACAAGGCGATAGGAAAATACCTCCCCAGACCATCAAACTTATTACCTGCAATAGCACGCATGTGACCTATGTGCTAGAGTGTCCTTGCCGCCTCCAGTATGTGGGGAGGACTACCAGACCCCTCCATAAAAGGATAGCGGAACACATAAGAAATATCAAAAAAGGGTTCCCGAAGCACAATCTGTCGAGACATTTTGACCTGATGCACCAAAGGGACCCCAAGAAATTAACATTTTATGGTATAGATAGGATTAAAGACAACTGGAGAGGGAATAATAAAAAGATTGAAATCTCACAGAACGAGACCCGCTGGATCTATCTTTTAGATAGTCTCAGACCCAAAGGGTTAAATGTTGACATCGACCTGAATTGTTTTATCTCTAACTTTTAGAATACATTTTAATCTCATTATTAATTTTTATGGATGCTACAATATTCACAATATTTCCTTTACCCTTCTCACTTGTGTGCAGATTTTACTGACCTTCTCATCCACATCATTTACAATAATGGTATGTTTTTACTCTCAAGACCACTGGGTGGCACATTATCTCATCGTCCTTTTAGATTAATATTTATATATTTTGGATTTCCTATTTTATCTTGTTTATTTGTTTAATACACAACCCCCTGGGTTTACACGATTATCACGTGTATTACAGGCCTTTTTATAACCCTGTTTCCCAATTTCTTTCCTTCACGTTATATCCAGTCACCTTAAGTATAAACATTTTGGGTAACCTTTTGCTTCACGCCTTCAGGACATCGCATTATCCCCCTGGTTGATTACACGCTCCCACATTTCACTTTTTACCTGATTAGGCTTTTCCCTTTCAATTATGTACACAATTTTATCACCAATATATATGGTTTAATTTAATAATACATATATGTTGTCTCCCATAGATTAATCTATTTTTTCATTCCCACAATTATTTTATATAGACGTTAGCCACATGGTTCTTAGGACTCATAATTTTATGGACCTTCTCATCTACAGAATTGTTCTGCAATTACTCCCACTACCGCTGGGGGTTGTCTCATAACAACATACTGCTCTGCGGCTGTTATACAGTCATTGACTTGTTTTTATCCTCCTTTGTTACATATAGATTTTTATATATATGTCTACAATACTTCTATTGCATTTATATTGGTCTATGTTTTACTATTTTATTGTTGATGTATACTTCTCTAAGTGTGGACTCTATATAGGCGTGGCCCTAACGTCATTGCGTCATTTCCGGTTTTGTATTACTGATCGTTGGAACGCACAGCGAGGAGGAAGGAAGGGGCTCCTACCTTCCTCAAAGCGGGTTCTACCCTACCTCTACGTGTTTGCTCCATTCAAACCGGAAAGTTGTTGTGATTTTATATGGACAAGCTTTTACTTTTACTTTTATTTCAATAAATTTTTGCCACAAACGTACTTCACCATCGTGGATTCCATTTTCCTTTCTTGCCGCATCCCCTACCTGAGCGTTTAACCCGAAGGAAGATTCCCCTGGAGACCGGAAGAGGAGACCCAGGAGAGGGTAATAGAGAGGATCTATCAGGACCCCCGGAGGGAGGACCCCAAGACCCCATTTACCGAGGCGTGTACCCCTGCAGGGGTAGGAAAATTTTGGTAAGTGGGGACACATGCGGGGAAGCACGGAAGTCACCTTGATTTTTTGATGTTTGGAACAGCACTGAAGTCACTTTATTTGGGAACCACTACATTTAACATCATTCCTGCATTTTTTGGAAGTCACTGAAGTTCGGTATAAGGACTGAAGTTACATTTAACAGCATGTTGTGTTTTGGTTGAGACTTATACAAACCTCCTCAACACATCCTTTTCAGCTCCTGATATAGAATTGTTTGGTATTTTAACCCACGAACACCCACCTATGTTCACAGACTCTCATTGATAGGCAGAAAGGTGCTTTTTCTGTCATTCATCTGCTAATACTGCATCTTTGTTTTTCTTATATTAATGTTGAGCCTTTTTATCAAGTCATTATTTATCAGTATTTTAGAGGGCATATATATTTACCTATTACCACTATTACTGATTTTTGTGGATATTTTACGGATTTCTATGGGCATTCTCTGATATAATATTTTATATGAGTTTATACTTCTTCTTTTAATCCTTTGCTTTCCCTTACGCCATTACCTCATCATTTCCTCTAGTTTGAACAATCTTATTAATGTTTTAGCCCGCTTTTATACATTGATTTATTATACGGACTTTTACGGATATTTTACGGAGTTTTATGGACACATTTTTTACGGATTATTTGTTATACATATTCTAGTGATATTGGATATTCCATTGTATTCGGGTTACCACCCTATACTTATTGACAGACAGCGCCAGTCCTACACTATTGCTAATTTTTTGTTGTTTCCCTATTGGGAAATTAATAGGAAGGCAGCAGTCTTACTGTGTTTCTTATCAGTCCTAAGCGCAGGAATCCTCCTTACTTATTTTTAGCATTCTTGGATGCTGCGTTTGGCCCCAAGGTTTTGCAGGCAGCTGTGTAAGACACGTCTCTTTCCTCACAGAGGGTTCTGTTGGGTGTAGTTCTGTTGTTGTTCCGTTACCCACCCCTCATTTTTGGCACTGCTTTTGGACGTCCCACTTAGTCCATGAAGATGCTGTGCCCGCCAACGAATGAAAGAGAAAATGGGATTTTTTACTTACCATAAAATCCCTTTCTCTGAGTTTGTTGACGGGCACAGCCCCCACCCCTCTTGTTTACGTTGCACTGCTTGTTACGAACTGAGCTAGCAGAGCAGGGTGGAGGGTTATCTGCCAGTGAGGACTGCCCCCTTGGAGGGTCTGTGTCTGTCTCTTGTTTTTTTGCTCTTAGAACTGCCTGTTCTGCCTAGTCACTCCTGAAGAGGGCAGTATAACCCACTTAGTCCATGAAGATGCTGTGCCCGTCAACAAACTCAGAGAAAGGGATTTTACGGTAAGTAAAAAATCCCGTTTTTATAAGAAGGGGTGGGGCCACCAGGTGACGTAAATGGGTGACCCGCCCCCTCTGACATCACATGACGTCAGAAGGGGGCCGGTTCACTCAGTTACGTCACTGGGTGGCCCCCGCCCCTTCTTATAAAAGTACTGTCATCGTGAAGACCGCCCATTCTGCAAGATGCGCAGGGGCAGGGCTGCACCAGCGGAGAGAGCAGCGGTGAAAAAAGATGCAGATTGAAGACGAAGACAGGAAGCAAGAAGACTAAAAGAAGAAGCAGAAGACCAGAAGAAGGACTGGGCCAGGAGAAGATGGAGGAAGAAAGAAGAAAGCGATTTTACAAAATAAAGGACTTGTGAAAAACTGCCTCTTGTTTTTTTTTACACTACACTCCTTTTTTGGTGAATGGGTAGGGGTACAATGTACCCCAAATCTATTCACATGGAGGAAGGTTGGGATCTGGGGGCCCCCTTATTAAAGGGGGCTTCCAGATTCTGATAAGCCCCCTAACCGCAGACCCCCACTACCACCAGCCAGGGTTGTGGGGATGAGGCCCTTCTCCCCATTAACATGGGGACAAGGTGCTTTGGGGGCAACCTCAAAGCATCCACCCCATGTTGAGGGCATGTGGTCTGGTATGGTTTGGGGGGGCTTGCTCCTCCCCACCCCCTCCTGCCATGCCAGGGCTGCTTGCTCAGATAAGGATCTGGAATGGATTTTGGGGCGGACCCCACGCCATTTTTTTTTTAAATTTGGTGCGGGGTTCCCCTTAAAATCCATACAAGACCTGAAAGGCCTGGTTTGGATTTTGGGGGAAAACTCACGTCATTTAAAAAAAAAAAATTGATGTGGAGTTCCCCTTAAATTCCATAACAGACCTGAAGGGCCTGGTTTGGATTTTGGGGAGAACCGCACGTCATTTTTTTTTAACTTTGACACGGGGTTCACCTTAAAGTGGCGTTCCACTCATTTTTTTGTTTAATAAAAGTCAGCAGCTACAAAAAGTGTAGCTGCTGACTTTTAATAAACTGTAACTTACCTGTCTCCCGGTCCAGCGATGGAGCCGCACGGAGCCTCGCTTGTCTCCCCCCTCCTCCCGACGGCCCCGCCATTCCTAGTGTGGGCACCCGGCCCGGCTTCACGGCTGGGCACCCACTGCACATGCGCGAGTCGCGCTGCGCATCCCTAGTGGCCAGGCAATCTTCTGGGACCTGTGACGTGTCCCAGAAGATTGTCAGGAGGGAGGGGCCGTCTAGGAGGAGAGGAGGAGTCGCCTAGGCGGCCCAGAGGCGGAAGGTGGAAGAGGGACAGGAAGTCCCTCTGAAACCTGGGGACACACTCCCCCCTCAAAAAAATTGCATGCCAAATGTGCTATGTAAGGGGGTGAGGAGTGCTTAAAGAGGAAGTTCCATTTTTGGGTGGAACTCCGCTTTAAATTCCATACCAGACCTGAAGGGCCTGGTTTGGATTTTGGGGGAACCGCATGTCATTTTTTTTTTTTAATTTTGGCGCGGACCCTGCTGTTGTAAATTAGTTAAAAAATTGTAATAAAATCCCCCAGTCAAACAGGTGGCGAAAAATTGGGCCTTGGGGTGCTGCCGGTGCTAGAACACTGTAACCCCTTGCAGTTACTCTTGTTGGACGGAGGAACCGGGCTTAATGTTGTAAATTAGTTTACAAATTGTGACGAAATCCCCCGGTCAAACAGGTGACCAAAAATTGGGCCTTGGTTGTTGGCGGTGCCAGAACACTTTAACCCCTTGCAGTTGCTCTTGTTGGACGGAGGAACTGGGCCTGATGTAAATTAGTTTACAAATTCTGACAAAAGCCCCCAGTCAAACAGGTGGCCAAAAATTGGGCCTTGGGTGTTGGTGGTGCCAGAACACTGTAACCCCTTGCAGTTACTCTTGTTGGATGGGGGAACTGGGCCTGATGTTGTAAATTAGTTTACAAATTGTGATGAAAGCCCCCAGTCAAACAGGAGGCGAAAAATTGGGCCTCCTGTGCTGGTGGTGCTAGAACACTGTAACCCCTTGCAGTTACTCTTGTTGGACGGAGGAACTGGGCCTGATGTTGTAAATTAGTTTACAAATTGTGACGAAAGCCCCCAGTCAAACAGGAGGCGAAAAATTGGGCCTCCTGTGCTGGCGGTGCTAGAACACTGTAACCCCTTGCAGTTACTCTTGTTGGACGGAGGAACTGGGCCTGATGTTGTAAATTAGTTTAACCACTTAAGCCCCGGAGCCCTTTTTTACACTTGTTGTTTACAAGTTAAAATCATTTTTTTTGCTAGAAAATTACTTAGAACCCCCAAACATTACATATATGTTTTCCAAACACCCTAGAGAATAAAATGGCGATCGTTGCAATACTATTTGTCACACGGTATTTGCGCAGCAGTCTTTCAAGCGCAATTCTTTTGGAAAAAAATCGTTTTTTTGAGTTAAAAAGATAAGACAACAGTAAAGTTAGCCCAATTTTTTTGTATATTGTGAAAGAGGATGTTACGTCGAGTAAATAGATACCATACATGTTAGGGTTAAATTGCGCACACTTGCGGAATGGCGACAAACTCCGGTACTTAAAAATCTCCATAGGCGATGCTTTAAAAATGTTTTACGGTTACCAGGTTAGAGATGCAGAGGAGGTCTTTTGCTAGAATTACTGCTCACACTGTGGCGATCACAGCGATACCTCACATGTGTGGTTTGAACACGGTTTTCATATGCGGGTGCGACTAACGTATGCATTTTCTTTGCTGCGCGAGCTCGCGGTTTCGGTGGCGCTTTAAATTTTTATCTTTATATTTTTTTATTTATTTTATTTTATTTATTTTTTTACACTGTTTGTTTAAAAAAAAATGATCACTTTTATTGCTATCACAAGGGGTGTAAACATCCCTTGTGATAGTAATATATGGAAATATGGAGTTACACAAGCTGTACACTCACTACTTTACATTGTAGCAAAGTGTCATTTCTTCAGTGTTGTCACATGAAAAGATATAATAAAATATTTACAAAAATGTGAGAGGTGTACTCACTTTTGTGAGATACTGTATATATTTTAATACACCACATCAAGTGGTATATATATATCTATATCTATCTATATATCTATATAGATAGATAGATAGATAGATAGATAGATAGATAGATAGATAGATAGATAGATATTTTTTTTCCCTACACTAACCTGTCTGCACTAACTGACAGATATATTTTACATGTCTAACTATCTATCTAGTTAGCTATCTATTTTTTGGATTTTTTTTTCTTTTTTTAACATTTTTTTAAAACTAGCTATCTAAACTGCCTGTATTCGGGAACCTATGCTCTCTCACTACAACGCTGACACACTACATAGAGCCGCTGTACAAGCGGTTTTATATGGTGTGGGGCGTGGATTGAGACTGCTGTGCAGTGATTGGCTAAAGGCATCCTGCATTTAGGCCAATCAAAGCTCTCACAGCAGGCCGCCCGCTGATTGGCCAAAGCATACAGGTCATGTGCATGCTCTGGCCAATCAGCGGGCGGCGTTCCGTCACCATTTTAAAACATTATGGTGCGCGCAAACGCTCCATAATGTTTGGGTTTTCCCGAACTAACGAACAGCCAGCCGTATGTTCGACCCGAACTCGAAGCCCATCCCTCCTGGCCACCATTATTTTCCAGCACTGCCTTAACCCTCTTGGGCACCTCTTGGTTCCCCAGAGCTTCCCAGGTTGCCACTGAAGTCCTCTTCCACTCCTCCATGACGACATCACAGAGCTAGTGGATGTTAGAGACCTTGCGCTCCTCCACCTTCCCTTTGAGGATGCCCCACAGATGCTCAATAGGGTTTAGGTCTAGAGACATGCTTGGCCAGTCAATCACCTTTACCCTCAACTTCTTTAGCAAGGCAGTAGTCATGTGTTTGGGGTTGTTATCATGTTGGAATACTGCCCTACGGCACTGTCTCCGAAGGGAGGGGATCATGCTCTGCTTCAGTATGTCACAGTACATGTTGGCATTCATGGTTCCCTCAATGAACTGTAGCTCCCCAGAGCTGGCACTCCGGCAGCACTCATGCAGCCCCAGACCATGACACTCCCACCACCACCATGCTTGACTGTAGGCAAGACACACATGCTTGACACCATTTGAACCAAATAAGTTTATCTTAGTCTCATCCGACCACAAGACATGGTTCCAGTAATCCATTTTCTTGGTCTGCTTGTGTTCAGCAAACTGTTTGCAGGCTTTCTTGTGCATCATCTTTAGAAGAGGCTTCCTTCTGGGACAACAGCCATGCAGACCAATTTGATGCAGTGGGCGGCGTATGGTCTGAGCACTGACAGGCTGACCCCCCACCCCTTCAACCTCTGCAGCAATGCTGGCAGCACTAATACGCCTATTTCCAAAGACAACCTCTGGATATGACGCTGAGCACGTGCACTCAACTTCTTTGGCTGACCATGGCGAGGCCTGTTCTGAGTGGAACCTGTCCTGTTAAACCGCTGTATGGTCTTTGCTACCATGCTGCAGCTCAGTTTCAGGGTCTTGGCAATCTTCTTATAGCCTAGGCCATCTTTATGTAGAGCAACAATTTTTTTTTTTAGATCCTCAGAGAGTTCTTTGCCATGAGGTGCCATGATGAGCTTCAAGTTACCAGTATGAAAGAGTGAGAGCGATAACACCAAATTTAACCACTTCAGCCCCGGAAGGCATTCCCCCTTTAGGACCAGAGCACTTTATGCGATTCGGCACTGTGTCTCTTTAACTGACAATTGCGCGGTCCTGCGACGTTGTACCCAAACACAATTTACATCCTTTTTTCCCCATAAATAGAGCTTTCTTTTAGTGGTATTTTATTGCCTCTGCGTCATTTCTGATCACCACCATAAACAAAAAAAGCGACAATTTTGCAAAAAAACAAACAAACAATATTTCTTACTTTTTACTAAAATACATATCCAAAAATATATATATATAAAAAAAACTAATGTATTCATCACTTTTGGCCAATATATATTCTTCCTCATATTTTTGGGGTAAAAAAAACAAACGCCATATCCAGAGTTTGTCTTTGGGAAATATACGTATGAGTGCTGCCAGCATTGCTGCAGAGGTTGAAGGGGTGGGGGGTCAGCCTGTCAGTGCTCAGACCATACGCCGCACACTTCATCAAATTGGTTGGCATGGCTGTCATCCCAGAAGGAAGCCTCTTCTAAAGATGATGCACAAGAAAGCCTGCAAACAGTTTGCTGAAGACAAGCAGACTAAGGGCATGGATTACTGGAACTATGTCCTTTGGTCTGATGAGACCAAGATAAACTTATTTGGTTTAGATCGTGTTAAGTGTGTGTAGCGGCAACCAGGTGAGGAGTTCAAAGACAAGTGTGTCTTGCCTACAGTCAAGCATGGTGGTGGGAGTGTCATGGGCTGGGGCTACATGAGTGCTGCCAGCACTGGGGAGCTACAGTTCATTGAGAGAACCATGAATGCCAACATGTACTGTGACATACTGAAGCATATGTATTTATCCCTTCGGGGACTGGGCCGCAGGACAGTATTCCAACATGATAATGACCCCAAACACACCTCCAAGATGACCACTACTTTGCTAAAGAAGCTGATTGTAAAGGTGATGGACTGGTCAAGCATGTCTCCAGACCTAAACCCTATTGAGCATCTGTGGGACATACTCAAATGGAAGGTGGAGGAGCGCAAGGTCTCTAACATCCACCAGCTCCGTGATGTCCTCATGGAGGAGTGGAAAAGGACTCCAGTGGCAACCTGTGAAGCTCTGGTGAACTCCATGCCCAAGAGGATTAAGACAGTTTTGGAAATTAATGGTGGCCACACAAAATATTGACACTTTGGGCCCAACTTGGACATTTTCTCTTAAGCCTCGTACACGCGATGCAGCAGTTGTATGAAAACGGTCGTACAAGCACTTGTTGTACGATCATCCGACCGTTAGTACGTGCAATTAGAACAGCCTACGTGCGACGGTCGTACAACAGAAGTTGGATGAGCAGACTAGAAAACTTTGGTTGTACCAACAAGCGGTCGTACGACTGTTGTACCGTGTGTACAGAGAAGTTGGTCCAACAAGCTGTACTGTGCAAAACACGCATGCTCAGAAGTCAGGAATGCCCAGAAGTGTCAGTTCATTCCTAATTCACAAATTACATGCACCTGAACTTCCTCTTTATATGCTCGTAACATGTCACTACGTTTGGCTTGGTCGTACGATCGCTTAGTGCATGTCAGTACGCGAGATACAACAGCCAACATACGATTTGGGCCGTTTGGTTGTACGATCGTCGCATCATGTGTACGAGGCTTTAGGGGTTTAGTCTCTTTTGTTGCCAGCGGTTTAGACATTAATGGCTGTGTGTTATTTTAAAGGGAACAGCAAATTTACACTGTTATACAAGCTGGAAACTCACTACAGTATATTTTTTTAGCATTAGGAAGAAGGATGCAGACTCACCGTAAGTACAGAAAGAAAACAATTACTCTGTGGGGTTTATTTACTATAGTGCTCAGGCGCACATTTGTGGTACTGATCAGCAAATGGCATTAAATAGCGCCAAAACGGTAATCACTATAGCACCCAGGCAACAGATAGCGCCCAAATCCTTACTCCATTTAAGACCTGGAGAAGTGCACATGGAAATGTTTAGAGCATGATATAATCACCTAAATTGTACTAAAATTTGCAGGATATTGTTTAAACATAATCTGCTTTTAAACTGTCTGAGAAGAAAAAAAGTCTGAGCAGAGATAAATTCCCTGTCTCTTCACTCCTAGGTGCAGAGCACAACAGAGCATGCTCAGACCTGAAACTGTTCTAAATTTTACTTCCATGGAGTAATTACAGGGCACTATAGAAAATACCAAAATGAGAGCTGTGAGAGTTTTTTGGGAGTAAAAGTTGGAGCAATGCAGCCCAATGCAATTTTCAGCCATTCATTCTAATACAATTGTAACTTCCCCAAAGAAATCCTTTTCATGTTGAGATGAAATGTATCTTTCTGTCAAAGAAATTGCCCTTGCAACAATGTTGCAATTTTGATAATCTATTTTGTTTTTAAGAATGGTAGAATGTGTAATCTTTTCATGTTTCTGTAAAATATTTTTTCTCTGTCTCTTTCATTTGTTGATATGTATCTCACAAAAATATTTCTCCAAACTCACACAGGTGTCTTTACAAACCAAAAACAATACCATTGCTTATGGAAATTTAAAATTAGTCCCATTTGTTTAATTTTTTATTCTTTCCAAATGATCTTAAAGAGGAAGTAAAATCTGATGGGTTTTACTTCTTCTTTGTTACCCTGCAATTTAAAAGCATAATAGGCTAGTATGGATTGCATACTAGTCTATTATGTGTCACTTACCTGCATTGGAAGCTCGTGATGTCCCCGCTCCAGGCCGCATCCATCTTCGCCCCTCTTCCTTCCAGGGCCACGATCTGTGACAGACTGGAGCCGCGTGATGTTATTCCCGCGCATGTGCACGGGACCCGCCAGTCATGGCACGATCTCAGTCAAGAAACCACACAGAGGCCGTTTCTTCACTGCGCATGTGCCAATGATGTCGGCACATGCAAGTACACTGTATATCTCCTAAGCCATGCAGGTTTAGGAGATATGCAGGGAACCTACAGGTAAGCCTTATTACAGGCTTACCTGTAGGTTAAAGTGGTTGTCCAGAGTTGACCACCACTTTACTTTGAGCCCAAAAAATGTGATATGTGTACCAACATCAGAAATAAAAATGTAATTCCCAAAAATGTGAGGATAACATTACTATTCTACACTCACACAGCAAGAAACACCAAGTATCACAGAATAAATCAAGAAGAGACACTCCTGACTAATGTAATTCCTATACATTCCAAGAAATGCAGTATCTGTGTATGTATGTGTAGGAGACTCCACACACAGCAGCCCTGTGGCTCACAAGGTAGATATTCTTCCTACCATTGCTCAGGTCCTGAGTTTGACTCCCAAACATGTCACTTCATGTAGAGATGTTGCTTGTTCTCTCTATGTTGTTAACCATAACTCCTGACTCAGGGCCTTACCTAAATTATGTATAAATGTAGTATTTATGTGTAGGAGGGTTCCACCACCATTGCAAATCTTGTCAGATACACTAGCTAGGCAAAAGTATTGGGATGCCTGCCTTTACACACACATGAGCTTAAATGGCATCCCAGTCTTAGTCCGTAGGGTTCAATATTGAGTTGCCCCATCCTTTGCAGCTATAACAGCTTCAACTCTTCTGGGAAGGCTATCCACAAGGTTTATGAGTGTGTCTATGGGAATGTTTGACCATTCTTCCAGAAGCACATTTGTGAGGTCAGGCACTGATGTAATTGAGAAGGCCAGGTTCGCAGTCTTCACTCTAATGCAGCCAAAAGGTGTTCTATTGGGTTGAGGTCAGGACTCTGTGCAGACCAGTTAAGTTCCTCCACCTCAAACTCGTGCTATTAATCTGGCCCTGCTGACACCATTCACTGCCCTATTGACACCATCCACCTCTCTACTGACGCTGTCCTCTGCCCTACTGACACCAGCCACTGCTCTACTGACACTGTCCTCTGCCGTACTGATATGGTTCATTGCTTTACTAACACCGACCTCTGCCCTACTGACGCCATCCACTGCTCTACTGACACTGTCCTCTGCCCTATTGACACCATTCACATCTCTACTAATTGACACCTTTTAAGGTAGGCTATACTCATATTTTTATAGTGACATTTGCTTTAATAATCTAAGCATATTTTATGGGTACATTAATGCTTTTGTTTTATTTAACCCTGCCCCTTTAAGGCCCTCCCGCTTTTAAATGCAATTTGGCCACACCCTCCGTGGACCATCCAAAGGTGTCCCAGGTTCCCGGGTCTTTTACAATCATATAGTGTACACTGCAAAAAAATTGCCATGTGCCACTAATGTGTTTGGGTTTGACTTGAAGAAAAGGTGGCAACCCTAGCTGAATGTCAGGTGGCATCAGCCGGATCAATAGAAACTGGTCGACATTTGGCCTGTGTGTATGGCATCTGGTCTGACAGAAGCCAGCCGTGCATGCTGGAAAACCAGCAGCTGACCAGCTCCTGATCAGCGCTGTCAGCCAATGGCTGAGAGAGCTGACTGGAGTGTTCTGGCAGGAGGGGGGGAGGGTGTCCCCCTGTCAGAACACAATAGAACAAAAGGGGAGATCTCTGTACTAACATTGGATTGTTAGTTCAGCTGCTCCGACCTGAACTGTCATTTTGTCTTTCCTTCAGCCCACTGGGTTGAATGAAAAAAAAACTATTAGTGTGTACTAGGCTTAAGGAAGTGAATGCAGACAGAGCAGCTGCATGAACACAGATGCATGTCAAAATCTGACAGTACGGCTGCATGGCCCCAAACACAGTCAGTGTGTGTTCAGGGTGTTGCACTTGCTTCTGTATGGCTCTCAACTTCTGACTTATGGCCTGGTTTGTACAGGCATTGTATCTGCATCCACTTCCATAGGCTGCCTGCACGCAGCTGGGGATGGATGCAGGCCTCCTGCACACAGTATGGAGGCCAATGCTCATCTGAATGATGTAAATTTATATGTGTTTATATATTTATAACGCACAGCAGAAGGCAAGCCTGGCACTTTGCTATCTGTGTGTGGCTGTCATTGTGTTAGATGTGACACTGCAGCTGCCTCTGGAAAAGTATTGTATTTGGCATCTCTTCTGACTTTCTTCCCTTTATGATATTCGCTATGTAAAGCTATGATCCATTGTGGAATTGTGATGATTTAAAGCATCATGTAGCAGTGGAGTAACCTTCATGCAGGTCACTTGACAGCAATTGTTTGTGTCATTGGAGGTAAAGCCATTTACACAAAACGTGTAATGACAGACTGCAGGAGACAGCTGTTATCCTGAGCTATGGGTCAAAAATAGAAACAAAATGGATCATAAGAGGAATATTATGAGGCTGTAAATATGAACTATTCCTGAAAGACAGGCAGCATATTTCCATTGTAACATAATGTCACAACTCACTTTTCAAAAGGGAACACATACCCATTTTAGAAGTACATTTTGTTTGTCAGATATATAGAAAATGTCAGGGATAATGTACTGTATATCTATGGGGATGGCATACAAATGTATTTTAGGTTTGACCAAAAGTAAACTGGTTTCCATCATTATCTGCTATGACTTATAAGTAGAACTAGCCTTTTACAATAAACTGAGTTTACTATGTAAACTACCTCTTTTTTATCAGCAACATGGCACATGTAAAGCAAGGAGGTCAAGATTATATTCATCTTGATACGTGGCATGTAAACAATGTAAACTAACTACCCAGGATTCTGCATTCACTATATCTAGTCTCCCACAGACAGATAACATGGAAATGCAATTATTTTAATAAACTGCTAAACACATTTTCTCATGAGCAGTATATAACAGTCTTATGACTTCTATCAGTGCCTGGTTAAAGCTTGTAGGAGGAGTTTTCATACTGCACTAAGCTGTACTATCAGCATGCAGGACCCCAACCCTCTGTTTGGACAGTGCTGATTGGCCCTGTGCTGATCACATGCAATCTCCCAAGAAAAAAGTGTGCAGACTGACTTCACTAACTCTGTGTTATCCGGACATGTTTTGGGGTCAATGCAAGAAGGAGATGATCAGAGGAGACAGGATCAAACAGCCTTTTTATACAATGCAGAGGATTAACCTCTTAGGTTCCACAGTGAATATAACAAAGCATGCTTCACTTCATATACACACTGATTTTACTTTTGTGGGTTTAGTAACACTTTAAGGCTACATACACATGGGCGTTATGAAAAATGAGCTGTAAAGCTAGTACCAACACCAGGATAAAAGGTGCATTAAAAACACGATTTTATCAACGTTTTGCATTGGCGTCAATGCGCCTTTATGCGCGCTTCTATGTCTCTATTCAAAATCAATGGTTCCCTATGGGAGTCCATTGATTTGAATAGAAGTCGCACAAGAAGTTGGATCCTCACGCCTCGGGCGGTGACGTCATAAGGAGGTGGGGCCTCCGGATGACGTCAGTGGGTGGCCCCGTCCCATGCCAATATAAGTCAATGCACAGTGCGGAGCCAGCATTAGTCCGGGAGATCGCGTTGTGTCAGCATCGGAAGCAGAACAGAGGGAGAAGACAGCGGAGAAGACCCGGCAAAAGAGCAGAAGAAAGAAGACCCCTCAGAAGAAAGAAGACCCCGCAAAAGTGCAGAAGAAAGAAGACGCCAGAGGAGGGAGAAGAGCCAGAGAGGGAAAAGGTGTCGGAGCTGATTTAATAAAATACTTTAAAAACCTGTGTAGTGTGTTTTTGGACACTTTTTTTAGGTGAATGGGTAGGGGTACAATGTACCCCATACTCATTCACACATGGTGGGGGGCCCCCTTGTTAAAGGGGGCTTCCAGATTCCAATAAGGCCCCGCCCGCAGACCCTGACAACCACCGGCCAGGGTTGTCGGGGGAAGACAATTGTCCTCATTAAGATGGGGAGAAGGTGCTTTGGGGTGGGGGGGGTGCAGAGCCCCCCCCCGCCCCAAACCACCACCCCCCCATGTTGAGGGCATGCGGCCTGGTATGGTCCGGGGGGGTGCTCACTCGTCCCCCCATTTTCTAACCTGCCAGGCTGCGTGCTCAGTTAAGGCTCTGGTATGGTTTCTGGAGGGGACCCCATGTCATTTTTTTTGGCGTGGGGGTTCCCCTTAAAATCCATACCAGACCGAAGGGTCTGGTATCTCTTGGGGGGGAACCCCACGCAAATTTTTCTTTTCATTCTTGCGGGGGTTCCCCTTCAAGATCCTCAGCACACAAATTGCACCCCAATTCGGATCATCATGATCTGACTTCTGGTGCGACTTTGAATAGAGACGGAGAAATGCCTAATGCTGTGTATACAACGTCAAGCCACGTTTTTGAGCTTTTACTGGCGTCTGTGTTTTTACAGCTCTAGCGCTGGAGTCTCAGAACGCGCTAGTCCTGGGTTTTATTTGGAGCTTAAAAATGCCTATGCCACTTACAGCTCAAAAACGTATGTGTGTGTATGAGGCCATTGAATAACATGGGAGACGTTTTTAAGCTGTAAAAAAAGCTCAAAAACGTCTGGGTGTGTGAGGCCTAAATGTAAACCCTCTATGGAGCAGCGGGTGTCATTGGACATGGGTTCATTGACACCCGCCGAGATCTCATCCTGTCCACTAAAAATAGACGGATGGGGATCCGCTTACATCCAACCAGCCATAGAGGAGAGCGACTGTTTTTGTGTCTGTTATGCATAAGCAGAGCAGACACGGACCAGCCATCAGCCTGCTCAGTAGGGATCCTCAGACATTTTCCCCACTGAGCAGGTGAATTCCAACAGAGCCTCGTGTGTATGGGGACCTATTGATTTAAAGGCTTTTCTCTTAGAGCAATTTAACTTGGTTGGCAAAGAGCCAGTAAAAACAGGCCACTGAAACATGTTTTTAGGTTTTCTTGACCATCCAACTAAATCCAATGTAGCAGCAGGACAGTATAAACATTATTGTGGCCGCAGCATGTTCCATCTCCAGGTGAGAGCTAGCAGGTAAGGTAGAGTTTGACATGGTTATCATTTGAACTATAGGGTCTGAGGTGTTACAGTATCCCCAACCAGTAAGTTCGGCTTGCAGAGGTTGACAGGTGGCACCACCTGTCAAACTCACCCACTGATGTTAAAGGAACCCACGAGCAAGCCATTTGGCTCATAGTTGTGGTGCAGTATCTCAATAAAAAAATCCCTATTTGGATTTATTTTAAAAAAGCCAAAAAAGGCATTCAGGAGGAGGCAGGAATGCCTCCTAAATGTCTGGATGCTGTCACTCATAAGATGACATAACACCTCCCTCTTGTTATAATTGTGACTGCTTCCCAATGCGCTTTCCTTACTGGGATGTCAGTGACATTACGCTTTAGTGGCCCCTATGTGTCAGAGGTCACTGAAAACAGTTGGCTCTCTTGCCTTCATCTTTGCTACTGAGTGATGATACCCATGAGGCTCCATGCCCACTAGAGTCTTTATTTAAGCTCCTAGAAGCATAATAATGTTATCCTATGTGTCAATGCACACTATTTCATGCTTATGTTTTTGGTGAGTTTTTGAGAGTGTTTATCCACAAGAAAATAAAATGCTAAACACTTCTAAACTCTACTAAAATGCTTCTAGCAGCTTTTTTAAGCATTTCTTAATGTACTGTAAAAACGCTAATAGAATGCTAACGCTCCTAAATGCTATTAAAAAGCTACTACAAGCTGGCACAGCATTTTTTTCTAGTGTTTATTGCGCTGATAAAAAAATGCTAGTGTACATGGAGCCTGAACCTTGTTTATATACTTTTTTGACAGTATTTTCCCTATGTAGTCACACCAGGAGAAACTCTGCTCCTGACTTTAGAACACCATTGCATGCTGGGAGTCTGAACCTCCTGCCTCTTTCACCTTACATTTTAGCCAGCCATTCCTACCATAGATAGGAAACTATGTACTATATTCAAATATTTAATGGTCATATAGATCTGGGATGGGCTGTTGTGGGTGTGCAGTGGGCAGGGCTGGCGGCAGACATAAGATGTTTGCTCAACAGAAACTGTTCCTGGATGTGATATTGAGGCCTATGCGTATGGGTTAACCCCCAGTTCCAGAAGGTTCTGTAGCCCTGGTATCTGTAGATGTAATGTGCCGTATGGCAAATCCAGTCCTGTTGCTAACCTCAGACCTCAGAACCAAAAAACAAGGGCACAAACTTTGTGCATCAAAAGATGATTTAATAGAAAATAATTTAAATGGTTGTAAAGGCACAAGGTTTTTTTTTTACCTGCATGCAGGTAAAAAACCCTCTGTGTGCAGCAGCCCCCACTAATACTCATCTGAGCCCTCTCTTGATCCAGCAATGTCCATGGGAGCCTTGCCTCTCCAGGGACTCACACTCCTAAATGGCTTTTGGCAGCAGCAAGAGTCATTGGCCATCACAGCTGGTGAGCCAGGAGATGGAGGAGCGGGGCCAAACCACAGCTCCGTGTGTGAATGGACACACAGTACTATGGGTCAGGAGCGTGCCTGCTTGGGGCCCCCCACAGCAAGCTGCTTGTTGTGGGGGCACCCAGCAGGATGGTGAGCCAGGGGCACCAGTGAGGGACCCAAGAAGAGGAGGATCTGGACTGCTCTGTGCAAAACCACTACACAGAGCAGGTAAGTATAACATGTTTGTTATTTAACCACTTAACAACCGCCCTATAGACAAATGACGTCTACAGAGCGGTTGCTTAATTCTGGGAGGACGTCTATTGACGTCCTCCCAGAATCGCGCTTCCCGTGCGCCCCCTGGGGCGCGCACACGGGAACATCCGTGACCGTCGGGTCCGGGGGACCCGACAGATCACGGATCGTGGTGAATGGCCGCTGTGAGCGGCCTTTTACCACGTGATCGCGCTGTCAAATGACGGCGTGATCACATGTAAACAAGCCGGCGGAAGCGCCGGCTTTTCTCTCCTCTCCGCAGCGATCGGTGCAGTGTGAGAGGAGAGAGGGGGGAGAGAGGAGGTGCTGCAGCGCTGTGGGCAATGTGTAATGCCCACAGCGCTGCCTAGTGACGGTTGGCAACACTACTCACCCAGCCTTCCACCACCCACCCAGCGATCATCACCCAGCCACCGTACACTAGTGCGGCAGTAAACTGTCGCGCTAGTGCACCATTTTCCGGCGAGTGTCGCCGGTAAGTGGTGCTAGGCACTAGACAGCCCAGGGGGCCTGGGCTGCCAGTGCCTACAAG
>BLSH010331414.1:57798-80519 GCA_018402905.1 Glandirana rugosa | reverse complement strand
ATTTTTTACTGTTGACTAGGATCATTCTTCTACACTATGGATATGTTTCTTCATATATGTACAATATTGTGTCTGTGTCCCGTTGAAGAACCATATTATGTCTCACCTACCCTTGAAAAATATTTCACCGAATTGTTTGTGAAATTGGTGAACTGTTGATCCGTGAATTTGGGGGAATTGTTGGTCTGGTTAAAAGTCGAAAGTCGCGAGAGTGTGAAACTTACTGTTAATGAGTCAGTACGTTGTGACGTTGGTTACAAAATTTTCGGTCTTTTTTTAATTATAGCGCAAAAAATAAAAAACCCAACGATGATTAAATACCACCAAAAGAAAGCTCTATTTGTGTGAAAAAAAGGACGCAAATTCCATATGGTTGCAGTGTTGCATGACTGAGTAATTGTCATTCAAAGTGTGAGAGCGCTGAAAGCTGAAAATTGGTCTGGTTGTTAAGGGGGTTTAAGTGCCTAGTTGTCAAGTGGTTAAAGTGTTTGTTAAGCCACTTTATAAAAAGTTCCCATCCACTCTGTATTATACCAAGAAGTTGCCCTGTGTCTGTGTTATAACATGTATATACTTCTTTGTATAGGTATCACATCTTCTTACTAGGATCAGTTGTCATTTTTTAGCTTTTCTCTCTCAGCTTGGAGTTCCTGAGGGTGGGGCTGAGCACTGCTGCTGACGTCAGCTGGAGAGACAGAACCGTGCAGTGTTATCTATATAGATAAGAATATTTCTGATATAACACTGACACAGGGAACTTATTCTTCTCATACAGAGGGATAGGAGCTTTTAGAGTTAATTATGAGAGCAGAGAGGAGAAGCTAGGATAGGAAGAGGGAGGGGTGAGTTGAAGACAGACACACAGGAGATAGGAGAGCTGGGAGTGACATAGCCTGCATAGACCACGGGGCTCTTAAGATAAGCTATATACAGGGGGAGTCAGTACACAGGGGGGAAGTCGTGACCTGGCATTATCAAACAGATACTTTAGGGGATACAGAGGGATCATTTGAAAAAGCAAAAGCACCATGCTGTTAAATTCCACATTAAAGAGACAGGAGCAGCATTTTTTTTTTTTTTTGGTTAACAAACGCTTTAAAAAACAAGACTTTAATATTGCTTTAAAAACACTCTGATTCCTCTTGTACCAAATTGTGATGTAACTGTACTGTCTGCGCAAACTGTTGGCGCTATATAAATCCTGTATAATAATAATATGAATGGCCGAGCCAGCGATGACTTCACTCCCACGCATGCATGCAGGAGTCACTGTTTATGGCAGGGCTCTGAAGGAACGGCACTGGTATGCTGTTCCTTCAGAAGATATGCGCCGGTGACGTCTAAACGGCGCCCGTTTAGGAGATATTTACTGTACCTATAGGTAAGCCTTATTATGGTCTTACCTATAGCTAAAAATCATACATGGGATTTTACTCCCGCTTTAATTTTGACGTCAAATTTCAATTTAGTTTTAGTCATAGTCTTTTGATTAAAATGCCATTTTAGTTTTAATTGTATTTTAGTCGTCTGAACTGAAACTGAATTTTATTTTCATTTAGGTTTCGTCACTGAAAACATGCAGCTGATGAAAACTGTAATGAAAATATGTTCGTCAACAAAATTAACAACCCTAGACCTTGTCCATTTTCCCACAGGCTCTCCAGCACGTAAATGCTATACTTTTGCCAAATGCCAACTACAGTGAAGAGGAGTGCTGTCCGTACATATCCCACACAGATCGGGTACAAGGGTGATGGGGTTATTCATGCACATTCAACCTCCCTCTAATCTCTGTAGCTGGCTAAACATGCCGAAAAAAAGAGGACTGGCAACACACTACAAGAGTTAACATTTTCTACCAGTACATGGTATCTTCCTGGCTGAGCGCTGTGGCAGTGGTGTGTATTTAGCCATTTGCCTGAAGGTCCAATTCATTTGCATTTTTTCTAATCAGTATAATTAATTACAATTGGTACATTCAGATAAATTGTCATATCTATGTTTTCCATTAATTTTAATTTATTTTGAAACCATGTTTTACAACCACCCAAACCCTTTACATTAACCATTTACATTACAGTGAGAAAAGGTTGCCCCTTAGGCAACAGCAATCTAAGATAGAAGAACACCCAATGTTTTTTTTGTATGGTCACTTGTTATCAGATTTGTCACATTATGCTGTTTAATAACCGCTGACATGTTGTGAATTATGCGTGTTCTTGATCTATGAGCTACACATATATTTCTTTTTTATTGTTTTGCAGTTATCAGCACGCTAATGAGGATATCCAGCCATACTACACGGAAATCTCTATAGCCACACAGATAAATGGAAAAAAAATATTCCACATGTAACCCTTGATCTATGTGTGAATCTTAGAAGTCAGGGTACTCATTGGAGTAGTTTGGGAAATTGTGTTTTGTTAATGAGGAAACATCTCAATGAACCGGTGCTATGCTATGCAGAGCAAACAACTAGGTTTGCTGGTTAAAATCCCAACCATGACACTACCTACCTGGCATTTGTATGTTCTCCCTGTGCGGGTTTCCTCTGGGTACTCTGGTTTCCTCTTACACTCCACAGACATGCTAGGGGCATGGCATGGTTGAGCACGTGAGCAGTTGTGCTAAACTGTGCTCCCACAATTAATCCTTTAGCAAGCCTTCCCCAGCTGTTGATCCTGCTTCACACAGCACCGATTCGACAGCCGACATCCCAGGGACCCTCCAGAGTCTAAAACTACCGCACTCTGCTGTCACTATGACTACGAAAGGCTGTGAAGAAGTAGCGGCCTTGGACCATTAAGATAGCGCCCAGCTGCCATTGCCTCAGTGTGGACTGCATGACAAGTCCAAGGATCTCATGAGTAAATCCGGCAAAGCCGCAAAACAGGGGAGAGAACCAGTTAGGGACATGCCCAGACATTAAGCCGAGATCCCAGAAATTCTTGGGCTCTGCTGATTCTGCTGCATAAGCCGATCCTGCTTCTTCTTCAACCACAGAGCAGGACACACTGGAGGAGTCTGACATCTTTGCCAGCACTGACTACCAAGCAGCCCCACATGATTCTGCTGAGGCAGCCCAAGATCAGGAGGCTGTCCACAACATGTAACCTTGCCAGCCCTGAACTGTCTGCCTGGACTTTCCAGATGGTACTGCCCACTGCATATTATCCTGATGTTGGTTGGCCACCCAGCTACCTACAGGAACTCTCCTAGCATCAATTGCCTTCCATTGCTCTATGTATACACCCAAAGTATTATGGAATGTCAGAGGAGTGAATAACCCTTTGAAACATACCATGATATCTTAATTTCTCCGAAAGCTCCACCCTGCCATAGTTGGCCTACAGAAGACTCACCACAGACATACTGGTAGGTTAACTGGATTTTATCTAAATTGGCCCTAGTATATGAATGGGAGTTAGGCCAGCCACAGACGGAACAAATTTATTTCCTACAACCACGGGTCAGTGTTAACAGGGGAATCACAGCTTCTCCTGCTGGGAAAACACAATAGCTCCACGGAAAAACACAGTGATTATTGCTAGCGGCTATAACAGTTGTTAGCTATAATCGCATGTTAAAGTGGTTGTCAAGTCATGACAGCCACTTTAAACTACAGGTAAGCCTACAATAAGGCTTACCTGTAGGTCCAGGAAATGTCTCCTAAACCTGTACGGTTTAGGAGATATCCCCCTCTATCTGCATGTGTCATCGCCACATGTGCACTGAAGAATTGGCACCCAGGGTGGCCCAGGTTGCCATTTCTTCTTTATTTGTGCCGTAAATGACGGCTCCCATGCGCATGCGCGGGAGTGACATCAGCGCGGCTCCGCCAATCACAGCGCTAGAGCCCGCGCTGTGATTGGACGGAGCCACAGACCCAGAAGAGTGATGTTGCTGGTCACAGCGGTGTGCCGAGACTGCTGCAACAGCTTCTTTCCGAGGTAAGTGTTTCATAATGAGCTAGTATGTGCTGCATACTAGCTCATTATGATTTTGCTTTGCCGTTTTTTTTGTGGGGATGTGGGGTGGCTTTACAACCACTTTAAATCAGGCAGGCTGGTTGTACCCATGTTGATTGATCGATCCACTTAGGTACATTCAGCATGCCCATACATGGTTCAAATCTCCGCTGGTTCCTGCTGAACTGACCAAGATTTGTCTATGGCCAGCTTTAGGCCTTATTTACACTGCTGCTGGTAGACGGACGTTTAGAGGCATTTGGGCATTTTTTTCAGCTGCCCCTGAACTCCCCTCTATGTTATCTTATCAGTACATTTACACAGGGTCGTTTAAGGTCGTTTCCAGGCAGTCGAGTCTAGAGGCTTTTTTTGGACCGCAAAAAAATGGGTTCAGACACCAGTTCAGAGGCATTTGAAATGCCAAACAGCTTGTAAACGCACCTACATGCGGTAACTCGAGTCTAGGAACGTTTCGTTTACAGGCGTCTCCATTAAAAAAAATATATATATTTTTAAAAACGCTCCTAGACGTGAACGCAAAACACGGCAAAACTGATGTTTTAGACGCCTGTTTCTAGCTGTCAAGATAAAACGTTCAGGGGAGGTTGAAACAGCGTGCTGTGTAAATAGAGCCTAAGGAAGCTTAGATTGGGCAGGGACTGATGTACAAAATATATGTAAAGCACTACGTAAATAATTATAGTAACTGTAATAAATACTTTTACGCAGCCTTTTCAACTGCTCTTACATACAGTACATTCCCCTGCAGCTCTGGATCAGGAGCCCAGCTTGGAGCTTACACAGGGCTGAGGATTCCCCACCCTTTTCTACTGGGTGCCTGAGCAGCCAATCATCAAGTACCAAGGCAGTCACATGAGAGAAAGAGAGGATAGAGACAGCTACAGAAACCTACCCAG
Source organism: Glandirana rugosa (assembly GCA_018402905.1). Lineage (NCBI taxonomy): Eukaryota > Metazoa > Chordata > Amphibia > Anura > Ranidae > Glandirana > Glandirana rugosa. The sequence continues at coordinate 75,634 of BLSH010331414.1, read as the reverse complement.
AATTAATGGGTAATGTTTCTTGCTCCTGGCAGCCACATACAACTGAGGGAGGGAATGGACTACTGTGGGGCTACCACTATGCATGGACAAGGCATAGGTTAGCTTTAACATATTTCATTCACCTTGACTTTAACACCAGTTTTCCTTTGCATACTGAAAATATTTATTCACTTTTCAATGTAACATGCGCATTGATAAATGAAAACTTCCTGCTGTGCCAATTAGAGCAAAAAATTGTCCAGATAACAAGTATGTAAAATAGTATGAGTGATAGCAACTGAAACCACAAGAAACCCAAATGTACTTTCTGTATCTAAGTTCGCTATCTGGTTTCTTGATGAAAGATGTGAAAGATAATTGTCATTGTGATTCAAAGCATGTGAGAAGCATATGACAAAGTGGCTTCATAGCAGGGTAAAGCAGAACTTTGCAGGTTTATTTGTGGACACAGCCAGTGGTAATTTGTATTCCTGTCTGTAGGCAACAGGCTGCCTGCTTACCAGCCTATAAATAAGTCACAAGTCACATGTCCTCCTCCATATACATATAGTGTATGGGAAAAAAGAGCTAATTTCACTCATGTGATGAGCGAGACTGACTGATTCCACTTTACCTAAATCTTTTGTAAAATTTGTCCATTTTAACAAAATTCTTTGGAGCCAATGGAAAGGGAAACGTTAGGGTGGTTTTCAGAGGAATGTTATGGTTTTCCCTATCTTTTAGTGTATTATATTGTTATTTGATTGGCAGGCAGCACAATCATCACATGTTTTTAGTAATTTTTATATACACTTATATTATCAAAAGTTTTGGGACACCTGCCTTTACACACACACAAATGAACTTTAACCTCCCTGGCAGTATTCCCGAGTGTGGCTCGGGGTGAATTTTCTGTACCAAGAGAGGTAACCCCGAGCCACACTCGGGATCGCATCGCTTGATCCAGGCTGGGTTACTCACCTTGTCCCCTAGATCAAGCTATGTCCCCCCGCTGTGTCCATGGGCTGAGTCCTCCGCCCGATGACTCTGTGTGCCGGGCTCCGTTCCCTGCGAGTGTCGCGTTGTACGGGGGGCGGAGCCTGGCGGGAAATTCAAAAGTGAAACACACAGTAAACATACAGTACACTGTAATCTGTAAGATTACATTACTGTATGAAATCATTTCACATCCATTTTGTCCCTAGTGGTTTGCCCAGTGCCCTGCATGCACTCTTATATTATATATGTCATTCTTTCTGCCTGGAAACTTGAGAATGTCCATAGCAACCAAAAAGTGTCCCTTTACGTCAAAAGTGGTTTTTGATCAGCTAGAAAACACTGATAGTAAATAAGAATCATTTGCAGAATTGAGTGATACTGATTTTTGGGGAAATTTATCATCAGACAGTGAAAGTGACGACAGCGACAATTCTGCAAATGAGCAAATTTCAGTGTTTTTGATTTAATTACATTATTGAATACATTTTATCACTGTTATATTATTATTTTTGATAATTATTTATAGTTATTTATTGTATTATAATTTATGATTTCTTGTTTCAAACTTTATCAAACCGGGATGTGTACTAGACTCTTGTTTGGACAGATTTAACCACTTGCCGACCGCCGACCACAGTCTGACGGTGACAGAGTGGCTCAATATCGCAAACCGCCGTCATATGACGGCAGCTGCCACATCTCTCACTGTGAGCGTGCGCGCGCCGCCGGAGGCGCGCTCACTGTGTTAGGGGGGGCCAGGGAGCGGGTAGGGCGGACTCGATCGCCGCTGGCTACCCGCATGCCCCCCGCAGTGAAAGAACAAAGGTCCATGTAAGTAAACACGGATCTCCGTTCTGTTAGAGGGGGAAGGGCTGTGATCACAGGCTTCCTCTATATGGGAGCCGTGATCACTCCCTTCCCCCAGCCAGGCTAGCCCACACACAGTTATAACACGCCCAGGGAACACAGTTAACCCTTAGAGCCCCCCTCCTGGTTAACCCCTTCACCGCCAATGGCAATTACACAGTAATCATTGCATTTTTATAGCACTGATCGCTGTATAAATGCCAATGGTTCCAAAAAAGTGTCAAAATGGTCCGACATGTCCGCTGCAATATCGCAGTACCGCTAAAAATCGCAGATCACCGCCATTACTAGTAAAAAATTAAAAAAAAATAAAAACCCCAGAAATTAATTCTCATCATCCGTAAACATGGCAACTTTTGCGCAAACCAATCAATAAACGCCGATTTCAATTTTTTTTACCAAAAATATGAGGAAGATGTATGATGGAAAAAAATGTTTTTTTATGTTTTTTTTAGATTTGTATTTTAGCAAAAGTAAGAAATTTGGGCTTTTTTGCAAAATTGTTGCTATTCTTTTGTTTATAGCGGCGATCAGAAATGACGCAGAGGTGATCAAAAACCACCAAAAGAAAGCTCTATTTGTGGGGAAAAAAGGACGCAAATTTTATTTGGGTACAATGTCGCACGACCGCGCAATTGTCAGTTAAAGCGACGCAGTACCGAATCGCAAAAAGTGCTCTGGTCCTAAAGTGGGAAATCCTTCCAGGGCTGAAGTGGTTAAGTGAGTTATTCCTAAGAATTACAGGACTACAATATAAAATGCCAAATTTCCATGCAAAATAATGTACCGCTTTCAGAACCAAAAATCTGAAATAATCATACCGCCAGGGAGGTTAATGGCATTCCAATCGTAGGCTGGATTCACACCAAAGAATTCTTAGTGCTTTTTGCAGATTTGCACTGCAGTCCATTTGACATGGTTTCCTATGGAACACATTCTGCAGTGCAAATCTGCAAAATGCACTAAAAATGCATAGGTGTGAATCCAGCCTAAGTTCGTAGGGTTCAATATTGAGTTGGCCCACCCTTTGCAGCTATAACAGCTTCAACTCTTCTGGGAAGGCTGTCCACAAGGTTTAGGAGTGTCTACGGGAATGTTTGACCATTTTTCCAAAAGCGCATTTGTGAGGTCAGGCACAGATGTTGGATGAGAAGGCCTGACTTGCTGTCTCCACTCTAATTCATCCCAAAGGTGTTGCATCGGGTCGAGCTCAGCACTCTGTGCAGGTCAGTCAAGTTCCACCCCAAACTTATTCATCCATATCTGTATGCACGTTGCTTTGTGCACTGCAACAGGGAAACACCACTCTGACTACACAGCAGAGAGTAAGTAAATGATGATACTCCTTCCCAGGTGCTCAGACTCATGGGAGTCTTCCAATCTCCCAGAGAAAAGATACTGACATCCAAAAATTATGAGTTGGCACTCCGGGGCTGCTTGCGAATTCTTTATTGTAAAGTGACCATGTAAAAGACAATATGACGTGTTTGGGCAGTAACGCCTTGCTCTCAGCTGTGAGCAAGGCGTTACTGCCCAAACGCGTCAGCTTGTCTTTTACATGGTCAGTTTACAATAAAAAAATTGCAAGCAGCCCCGAAGTGCAGACTCATAATTTTTGGATTTCAGCTGCTTTGTGCACTGGTCCAAATTATTTGGTGGAGGGGGGATTGAGGCGTTGGGCTGTTTTTCAGGGCTTGGGCTTGGCCCCTTAGTTCCAGTAAAGGAAACTCTTAAGGCGTCAGCATACCAAGACATTTTGGACAATTTCATGCTCCCAACTTTGTAGGAACAGTTTGGGGATGGCCACTTCCTGTTCCATCATGACTGTGCACCAGTGCACAAAGCAAGTTCATGTGCGTGTAAAAGCAGGCGCCCCAATACTTTTGACAATATAGTGAATATAAATATTGTGTGTGTGTGTGTGTAAAATATTATGTTTAATCTTGTTTATATACACATTGCATTTTTTTTTTTTGGGATATACACATTGAATTTTAAATATTATTTAAACTATTTAAAAAACATTAAAATTTATTTTAAAAAAATTTAAAAAAGTATTAAAATTGACTCCAACCCATTGAAATCTTCATTTAATTCCCCCTTTTAAAAGGTAAGAAATAGTATGTTCTGCACTGTTTATAGCAGTTCTAATAAAAGTAAAAAAAAAAAAGTTTAATCCTTTTCCCAAAGGTCTCTGAGCACTTAAAGCCATGGCTTGCTGGAATCTCCTTTTCTTGGCCAGGGGCTTTTGTTCCTCTATTATGGATTTCAGCCAGGCACAAAAAAAGACCCAGCGTTAGACATCACTAGATACAGTAATTAAGTTTAGAATATCGCAGTGTATGTGTAGCCAAAACATTTTTTTTAGTTTTGGACAGAGTTGGGAAGGATTAGCACCCGTCAAGTATTCATTGTTTTCTGTGTCCCTGCTAGGTAAATTCATTTTTCCTATTTGTTCTGCTGACCACTGTTACAAAGACAGGACACAACCGGAACCCCAAAATTTGGAAGCCATCACCAGAACAAGAGGTGAGAAGAAAGCTTTCAATAGGAACACTTGTTCCAGTGATAACTGTCTAAGGGGGAAATTTACTTCTCTTTTCAGAGACTTTTTTCTTACTTCATGTTGCTTCTCTGAATTGCATGAAGGTAGATCTCCCTAATAAGACACAGGGGGCAGAAATCATACTGACACAGGCACCTTTTCCTACTTTATCCAAAATTAAATATTTTTCTGGCTATGTACAATATACACTTTAAAGCAGTTTTTTATGAAGATCATAAGTTTCCCCAAGTTTCCCCTTCAGCCAACATTCATGTTAAAGTGGTTGTATACTCTCCTATCATTTTCAGCTAAGGAAGCTGACACCTTAGCCTCTGTTTATTCTGCAACTGCCATGATGCTGCACATGTGATCCATTATGACACCACCCATTGGATGGTTTGCTAGTTTGGTTGAGAGCACAATCAAGGAGACAGCTAGCATTTCCGGAATGCCGGGAATATTAACTCTTTTTTGACACTCAAATCGATGGGTAGACAATGATCCAAGTATCCATAAAACCAGGTCACAATGAAGAAGTGGCTACTTACCCCTTGCAATGAGTATACTGGTAGCATGAAGGCCAGTCAATGCTAACAGCTCCTTTTGCGGCTTTGGGTACTGGACTGCCTGGGCCCATAAACTCTGGAATCAATGCTTTCATCACCACTTATGAAGCATGGCATGCAGGCTGGGAGAAGGGGATAATTAAAAATGCAGACCCCTAAAGTAGTGGTTCTCAACCTCAGACCTCATAAGTACTCCCAACGGGCCATGTTTTCAGGTTTTCCTTTACTTTGCACAGCTGCTTTAAATCAATATCAATGACATGGCATTGATAAGAGCTATTCTATCTAAGGGAAGTTCCTAAAACATGGCCCATTGGGAGTACTTGAGGACTGAGGTTGAGAACCACTTCTCTAAAGGATCTGTGTTCTCTAGGCTTAATTATGTTCTCTCCTGGCAGAGGGACATAGGTATGCCCTTAGACTCGCAAGCCTGGGTTCAAATTTGGGATACTACCAAGTCTCCATAACCGCACCAGTGGTCGAGATCAGTTACAAAGTTCTCCTCATCTGGCGCCATCCAGACTAGCCCGTGCCTTTCCGACCAATGCCCTGACCTGTTTTATGGCTGTCCAAATAAAGTCATATTTCCAAATATGGTGGGCCTGTCCAATGGTGCAAACATTTTGAACTTCTGTCTATGATATATTGCATAAATTATTGCAGAAACCAATCCCTATGCTTCTGCAAGAAGCTCTGCATAAAAAATAAGTATGGGAACTTTTTTTATTTTAGAATCATAATTACCTACTGTAGCTGGATGCATCATCGGTCCAATGCTGCATCTGTCCCCCGCTGGCTCTAAGGCTGAGGACCAACAGATCAAACTCCGCTGATCATTCAGTTCGCAGAACTCCCTGAGCAGAGAGCTAGTGACTGTCAGGCACCACTGTCTGCTCTGCCCCCTCCTTGCTCACTGGAGCGCTGGGCGGTGGAGGGGGAGTTGCCGGCTCAGGCTCTCAGCGGCTCATTGAGAGGCTGAGCCAGGTGGTGGTCCAGGCCTCATTCTGTGATGTCAGCTGACAGCTTTAACCCGTTGTCTGCTGAAAATGGGTCAAAGGAGTGCAGAACATACTGCACTCCTGTGATCCACAGCAGAAGTACAGCTAAACAAGCTTTGACTGTACTTCTCCTTTAACCTATGACCAGCAGCGATCACCTGACAACAACACACGTTGATGATCCATGTCTTGATGGCCACAATACAGACGATAACTGATGCTTGGTTGTCTGATACATTATCGATATCCGAAGTTGCCTCTTGTATGCAATGGGTTCTAGTCAACTAAAAGCTTACAGCTAAATTGCAAGGGACCATGACAAAATTCCACAGAGTTTGGAACCCTAATGCTTCTCAATTTCTCTACAGGACTTCGACCGACGCCTCCTTGAACTCTAACTTTTGAAGCAGCCTTGGCTAGGGTCTCTGAACTGGATAGGGTTCACTCCCCGATCGTCTCTTCCATACACTCCCCTTCTTCTCCCCTTCCCTCTGCCCCCCCCCCCTGTGCATCTTCCCTTCTTCTCCCCTTCCTTTCCTCACTCTGCCTCTACAATACACAGTACTCATTGGCCTTACTCTTGTTGGGACCAGGTCCCAACTCCGGATCTTTGTGATAGCACCACCAACATGATTCGCTATCATTGTTTGTACCTGTTTGTTTTTTCTCTTTATACTAATGTTTACAAGGTTTGCATTGTATTTGTCATAGAATGTGTCAGTGAATGGAGCTGTGTTTCTACATATTTTCTTATACCTGAAGTGACTTACTGTACTTACAGTATCTCACAAAAGTGAGTACACCCCTCACATTTTTGTAAATATTTTATTACATCTTTTCATGTGACAACTATGAAGAAATGACACTTTGCTACAATATAAAGTAATGAGTGTACAGCTTGTATAACAGTGTAAATTTGCTGTCTCCTCAAAATAACTCAACACACAGCCATTAATGTCTAAACCTCTGGCAACAAAAGTGAGTACACCCCTAAGTGAAAATGTCCAATTTGGGCCCAATTAGTCATTTTCCCTCCCTGGTGTCATGTGACTCGTTAGTGTTACAAGGTCTCAGGTGTGAATAGGGAGCAGGTGTGTTAAATTTGGTGTTATAGCTCTCACTCTCTCATACTGGTCACTGGAAGTTCAACATGGCACCTCATGGCAAAACTCTCTGAGGATCTGAAAAAAAAGAATTGTTGCTCTACTTAAAGATGGCCTAGGCTATAAGAAGATTGCCAAGATCCTGAAACTGAGCTGCAGCACAGTGGCCAAGATCATACAGCGGTTTAACAGGACAGGTTCTACTCAGAACAGGCCTCGCCATGGTCAACCAAAGAAGTTGAGTCCACGTGCCCAGCATCATAACCAGAGGTTGTCTTTGGGAAATAGAGGTATGAGTGCTGTCAGCACTGCTTCAGAGGTTGAAGGGGTGGGGGGTCATCCTGTCAGTGCTCAGACCACATGCCGCACACTGCATCAAATTGGTCTGCATGACTGTCATCCCAGAAGGAAGCCTCTTCTAAAGATGATGCACAAGAAAGCCCGCAAACAGTTTGCTGAAGACAAGCAGACAAAGCACATGGATTACTGGAACCATGTCCTGTGGTCTGAAGAGATCAAGATAAACTTATTTGGTTCAGATGGTGTCAAGCGTGTGTGGCCGCAACCAGGTGAGGAGTACAAAGACAACTGTGTCTTGCCCACAGTCAACCATGGTGATGGGAGTGTCATGGTCTGAGGCTGCGTGAGTGCTGCCAGCACTAGGGAGCTACAGGTTATTGAGAGAACCATGAATGACAACATGTACTGTGACATACTGAAGCAGGCCATGATCCTCTCCCTTCGGAGACTGGGCCGCAGGGCAGCATTCCAACATGATAATGACCCCAAACACACCTCCAAGATGACCACTGCCTTGCTAAAAAGCTGAGGGTAAAGGTGATGGACTGGCCAAGCATGTCTCCAGACCTAAACCCTACTGAGCATCTGTAGGGCATCCTCAAATGGAAGGTGGAGGAACGTAAGGTCTCTAACATCCACCAGCTCCGTGATGTCATCATGGAGGAGTGGAAGAGGACTCCAGTGGCAACCTGTGAAGCTCTGGTGAACTCCATGCCCAAGAGGGTTATGGCAGTGCTGGAAAATAACGGTGGCAATTTATTATTATTTTGAGGGGACAGCAAATGTACACTGTTATACAAACTGTACACTCACTACTTTACATTGTAGCAAATTGTAATTTCTTCAGTGTTGTCACAGTACTCACTTTTGTGAGATACTGTATACCTGTTTGATTAAATTCAATAAAAATATTGAACAAGGAAAAATGCAGACCCCTAGCTCAGATATTAGATTCCAGCAGCTGACTAACCTATCACACTGCAGCTTTGCGTACAGGTGCTTTGTTTCTGTGCCATCTGTCTGCAGAACTGCACAAGCACTAGTGATGTGCATGGATTTCAATGAGGGGATTGCACATCAGGTCCTGGAGAGAGTGCTGTTCATAACAGTCTATGCAGCTGGCTAGAGTTTCTGCAGTATTGTGCTGCCTCGGAGAGCCATATGAAGAAGCTAGAGAGCTATGGGTCTGGCAGATACTGAAGTCCAAAGAAAAAATGCTTTCCTGACGCCAACATGGCAGCATACTAGTGATAGAGCTCCGCCTCTTGACCACTCCCTCAGGACCAGTGAATAGCATAAAAAAGGCATAGTTAGCCGCCCCCCATTCTTCTTTTTTTCCTCATACCTCCACGCACCAGTGAAGAGTAAGCAGTTCTATGTCCCTACCTCTGCCTCTGTGCTGTAGCCGTCTGGGTTCAAGCCTCTCCCAGTGCGAAGACCCAGTGCTCGGGCCGCTAAATTGCGCTAAAAAGCCTGGGTGGCCCTTCTGTGGGTCTTGATGGGCCCCTGCAGTGTTTCCTCTTTAGGAACGAAATCTGCCATTATGTAAGTGTCTGTGGGCTGAGGCTTGGGAGGGTAAGATAGTTCATTCATTTCCCTTTTTTGGTTCCTTGCACCATACAGGGCTACCTATTCCTATTATTCTGTGCTGTCTCATATGTGTTCTCCCTTACCTTGATCTGTTTCTCTTTTGAGTGCCTCCCATGTCTCTATGTTTGTTTCTGTTCTGTTTGCCCATGTGGCTAGACCTTGCTGCCTGGGGCGTCTTGATGACATCATCGGGCTGCGCTGGCCATCTTGCTTATGGGAAAAAGCACACTGTTGCTAGCAATGAGGGATGCAGACACGGGGGAGCTCCCCCTGCTGATTTTTAACAGGTAGTACACCAAAAAAAAAATGTGTGTGTGTGTGTGTGTATGTATGTATATATATGTATGTATGTGTGTGTGTATATATATATATATACATGTATACTGCATTAATTTTTCTTTTGGTAAAAAAATTAAAAAAACTTTTATTTTCTGTTTGTTATGAAGGCATATATTTTTTCTCCTTTTTTTTTAATGTCAAAAGACCTTCTCTCTCTAGTGCTATTTTCCTTTCTGGCTATCCTCATTTCAGTTGGCCGTCCTATCTGTCCTCAAGTCATAAGTCAGTCACCGCTTATGCAAAAAGACTCTCAAATTCAAAGGTACGGGACCACCGTGTTGGTAAGTTTTCAGGAAAAGAGTGCCTCTGTCAGGACCTGGGACCTCCTCGGCCTGGCATTGATCCTTCTCACTGAGCTATCTGGGATGCTGGACAGCTCCCTGCCTGATCTGTTGGATATTCTTCCTAATCCATTAGACAAACCTGCCTTATGTCTTGATTGCTGTTGAACCTTGAACTCCTTGCTCCTCCCATGAACTTCCTATATAAGCCTTGTCTTTGCACTTCCTCTTTGCCAAGTTATTGTGATTTCTCAGCCAGTGCCTTGTCTTCCCTGCTGCTGTCCATATTTTGCTACCATTCATTATCGACCCTTGGCTTGTTCCTCGACTACTCTATTGCCTGATCCCAACCTGCAACTACTCGTTACCGACCTTTTGGCTTGTTTACTAACCACGCTCCGGTTTGATCCTTATCTGCTCATCCGCTACTGGACCCCGGCTTGCTAGCACCCTGGTGGGGCAATCCTGAGGACCGTGACCTGGTACTAACACACAGCTAAATCCATCTCCACCATCAGGAGCTCTGGTGAACACCGGTTAGTACTTAGACTCTGCACCTCAGGTGAGCCTGTGTCATCTGCCAGGGTGACTACCTGTCCTGCTGGTCAGTGGTAGTCCTGCAACTGCTATAGCAACTGGTCTCCGAGCCGGATGCCTGATCGTGACAGCCTCCTTATGCGGATTGCTTTGAGTGTGTTCAGCCCTGCATGCTCGTGCTCTCAAAAATCAAGAGCCAGGGAAAGGCGGACGGTTTTCATAAGAGTGTAACTGCAGATGCGGCACCCACTCAAGGGAAAAGGTTCCAAAGAAGACGTCTTATTGCCTCTTCCCCAGAGAAACGCCAATGCCCCAGCAAGAATCCTGCAGGGCCTGCAGCACAGCGCCTGTAGCCAATAGGCTGGTGAGTAAAGACTGCCCAGAGGAGTTCGCAGTTAACAGGCAACACCAAATATCTTTATTATGATGCAAGATGCTATTTTGGACTCACTTCAGTTATGCCAGCCAGGTAGCCCCCTCCTAGTTGCTACTCTAGCCACTAGAAAAACAACCTGGCACCCTGGCATGTGGTGCTCAACCACTCACACCTCTGCCTCTGTGCAGTAGCCATCTGAATTGCAGCCTCTCCCAGTGCGAAGACCCAGTGCTCAGGCCACTAAATTGCGCTAAAAAGCCTGGGTGCCCCTTCTGTGGGTCTTGATGGGGCCCTGCAGTGTTTCCTCTTTAGGAACGAAATCTGCCATTATGTGTCTGTGGGCTGAGGCTTGGGCTACCCTGGTGAGTGGGCAGCCTACAGATAATAGTTCCTCTTCATCAGTGGAAGACTCGGAGCTGCTTGGTTTCACTTTTTTCCTTGGTGGAACAGTGGATCCAGGTGGTCATGCAGGCCATTACATGGGTAAAAAGACAAAGTCATATTTACCCTTTCTTCAAAACGGCAATTCCTTCTCTATTTATGGAAGAAATGTAATAAGATAGATGGCAAAGTCCAGAGAAAGTTTCTCCTTTGATTGTCTATACAGGTTTTATCCTTGTCAGAGACCGGATATAGCATCACTCAAATCCATGCCCACAGTAAATGCAACTGTAGCCTAGTAACGAGGCGACCAACAGGGGTCTGCCGTCCAGCAGTTGCCTTACCTGGGTGACTAGTGCTTTTTGGGTCCAGGAGATAGAGACAGCCGTTGGAGAGGAAATCCATAATGCTGATATCATTCGAACCCTAGCCAAGATGAATGTGTCTGTGAACTTTATTGCAGAAGCAGCAATAATCTCAACCAGATGCCTGGCCATAGTGATGCTATACTCGGTCATGGCTAGGGGGGCCCTATGGTTGAGACCCTGGGCGGTGTCTTGCTTCCTAAAAACAAGATTAGTGTGAGTCACTTTATGGCAGAAGATCTCTGTTTGGTAGGAAACTGGAGACAGCCATATCATAAGTGACAGAAGGTAAGTCCGATCTGCTCCCATAAGACCGGAAGCAAAAGGAAAAGAAAATGTCTAGGGCCAGCTGTCAGGCCAGGGTCCCAGGTAGAGGATGTAAGGGAACTCAGGCAACCTTTCACAAGGCCCAGTGAAAATCCTTGGGTGTACCACAAGTACCCACTAAGCCCTTTTGACGAGCGCATGCCCAGACTCTTCAGGTAGGAGCCAGAGGGCGCGCTTTATGGGTTTTCGGACAGCATGTTGTACAGATCCTTGGAGGAAGGTATTAGGAACTCATGGTCATTTCAGGGATTCCTCACTGCTTCTCCTCCAGACCATTTCTCTGCCAAATCCACCGCAAAAGCGGATGGGCCGCTACAATACTTACAGAGACTTTAGACTCAGGGAGTCATTGTCCCAATCCTATTCACAGGAAAGATTGCAGGTTTTCTACCCAACCCTGTTTGTAGTTCGCAGGGGACGGAGGCTAGTGTCCAGTTGCAGATCGAAAGAGGTTAAACCTCGTTGACCCTCTTAGAGATATTTAAGATGGAGTCCATTAAAACAGTACAAGCAGTCGGCTGGATGCTACTGCTGGATTGTCAGGATGCCTATCCTCACATCCCAAATTTCCTTTTCTTTCCAAAATAAGTAAGTTTGGTGTTCGATTAGACGCATCTCCACTTTAACAGCCTACCTTGTGGCCTATAAATAATAAATATCTCTGAGAATGTTGGCAAGGGTCTCAGTGCCATGTCAGCTCCACTCAGAGAACAGGGTCTCCAGGTTTGTCACTACCTGGACGTCATTCTTCTTCTATCCAGGGGACTGGAACAATTGCTGTCGCACCAAGAGGTCCTCATACATACCCTGCAGAGATATGGCTGTGTTATCAACTTCAAAAAAAATAGGGGAAAGAGAAGCTGACTTTCTCCAACCCAACAGTGAGTGTAGTTGGGGGTGCTCTGCTAGTTCCTCTGTTTTGCTTACATCAGAGAAAGCAGTGACAGTCAGGAAGAGAATTCTGAGGACAGCTACCTTCACTTGTTTGATGGCTACTCAGTGCCTCAGTCTTCTGGGCTCAATGTCTTCATGCATACTGATGATTCCATGGGCGCCTGCAAGTTTCAACTAGGATTCTTAGCGCAAGGGAGGAAACAGGATCGAGCACAGTTGAGAACAGTGTCACTCAGTATGAGTAGGGGTCCACGGTGATGGAAAGACCTTGAGGAAGTCACGGCCCTTTTGAACCATTACACTGGATCATTGATATGAATCATGTCAGCAAGACAGCCTGGGAGGCATCCTGTGAGGGACTGTTGGTCAAGGCAAATGGACATTTCCATCCACGGAGGGTAGTCTCGAATGCGCTGGAAGTTCAAACAGCCTTTTTAGCACTTTGGCCTTGCTACACAGAATCAAGGGAAGACCAGTCTCCTTGCAGCTGAGCAACAGGGCAGCAGTTGCCTATATTCAGCTCCAGGGAGGTTCTCTCCCTATCAGCAGTATGCTATTGAGAGAGGTAAAACCCATAACATCTGGGACGGAAGATCACTAGCAAATTCAGGAAGCAGTTTACCTCCCAGCAGACTTTTGAACACATCGGCAGACTGACTATCATGCAAGCTTCCCAGAGCACAACGAGTGGGTCTACGTACCAGGTCTTCTCTGAGCTGGTCCATAGGTGGGGCCTACCACAGACAGACCTCTTCACTACCCATAGCAATCACAAATGTTGGGTATGTCTGGCCTTGTTTCTGCATTCCAAGGTGCAGGGGGCATACGCTCTGGTCTCTCCTTGGGGCTGCAATCTAGCCTATATATTTTCCCTCCAACATCTCTCGTAATGAGATTCCTCTAGAGTCTGTCAAGGGAGTACATGGTTGTCATAGCCAATCCTCCATATTGGCCATGAAGCCCTCGGTTTTCCTTGGCCATTCACTTCAGAATACAGAAGACATTTCCCCTATGCACATATGCAGACCGGGACTGCAAGCAGGGTGCTAATAGGGGAGGCTGGGGGAACTCCGGTTGCTCCAGAGCAATCTCTACTTTCAGTGCTAGAAGGCACTCTACTTACAACATCTATGCCTAAATCTGGAGCAAGTTTGCATTATCTCAGTAGGGTGAGACATTGATCCTACTGCCGCCAGCTGTTCTATACTTCCTCTAGGCCGGGTTGGACATGAATAGCCTATCCTCACTGAGCTGGCAAGTGTCAGCTATATTGGCAATAACAAATTTAAATGGGCCAATAATCCTTCAGTCTGCATGACTTTTGAAGGCAGTCGTAAGGATTCAGTCACAAAAAGAAAGGAGTCTTTCCTAGTGGGATTGATTGGTGTTGTTGGATCTCCTGTCCGTTCAACCATTTGCTTCAAAAGAGCAGTGTTTGGTTCGGGCCATTACCTACAAGGCAGTATCTATTGCAAAAACTTTAAGCAGAAGTTTGTCTGAGATTCAAGCTCTTGGAGCTTCAAAAAAAAAAAGTTTACTTTACAAAAAGAGTAAAGTGCTGTCTTGTAGGTCATCTTGTATCAAAGGTAGCAATAGCCCTCTATTTAACAGACATCTGGGAATTGCCTAAATTTCCAGAACATCACACAGGAAAGTCACGCGACCTGGACGTTTTCAGAAAGAAGCACCTGTCCACAATTGCTCCTTTCAGATCATCTAATAAGCCAGCTGGGAATCATCAAGGAAAAGAGGTTACTGCCTGGACTCTAGCAGGCTTGGTGGTGCATATAGGGAGAGGGGGCGTGATTGCAGTCTCATAGGCAGCCCATTTGGGAGCATCTATAGTATCCATCTGTAGAAGTATCATGGTCATCCCAGCATACTTATTCAAACTTTACGGAGTAGACAAAGATGCCTTGTCATCAGTGGACTTTGTAGGAAGGACTATTCAGTCCTCTGTCCCATCCTAATTAGAATATTGGTTTGGCAAGTAGAACCCACCCTGTCAGCTAGTTATTTATCACTAGTATGCTGCCATGTTGGCGTCAGGAAAACAGAAAATTGTATCAAATACTTACTGTAATTTTCCTTTCCTGACGCCAAACCATGGCAGCATACAGGCCCACCCTGTACGTTTCGGTATGTAGCTTGTTACAAAGAATGGGGGGGTGGCTAACTATGCCTTTTTTTTATGCTATTCACTGGTCCTGAGGGAGTGGTCAAGAGGCAGAGCTCTATCACTAGTATGCTGCCATGGTTTGGCGTCAGGAAAGGAAAATTACGGTAAGCATTTGATACAATTTTCAGTTTTCACGCCAATTGATTGCTACCTAATAGCAGCTGCTATCTCAACCTTAAAAAGGTGTGGTAATGATGTATCCTATGTGCAGATAGTGCTTGCAGATAAATCAAATATATATGAATTATGTGAATCCTCTTAGATAAATAATGTATTCCTGATTGACTTAATACACCATTTATCATTAATCACTAACATGTGAAAACTGTAAACATATATAAGTATAATGTGCACTATCTATCTATGATGGTCATTATGTGGCCTTATGCATACTATTATGTGCAAAATTACAATTATGTGCAAGCCATACAATCTAATCAATAATTAACTGTAAAAAAATTGAAGTGCATATAAATGCATATAATCTGTGCTGTGACAATTTCAGCTGCTACATAGCAGTATGTGCAAATCATGCAGTCCTAATGAAATATTTCTGTTCTACCGTGCGATCTTCAAACCAAGAAAAAAGTACCCTGTGCTTTTCTTCTTGTACAACAAATGTTTCAGTGCCACCAAATGCACCGTGTGTATAGAGAAAAGATCCCTAGTCACCAGAGATCGTTGACCCTCTTGTCATATAACATAGAGGAGTCAGAGAACACTGTGGGTGGTCTTTCACAGACCTGTGATCCTTTAACGATCCAGCTGGAGGCGCCTTTCCTCATACTCGTGGCACTTACAACAGTGTAGGCAAAAAGATAAAAAGGAGGGACAAGACTCTCATAGCGTAAAAAAGTTTCCAAACTTTATTGAATGTACCATAACAAGTTACATTAGCTCTTTAGCGTGAAATCCCAAGACTCAGCGGACGCCACGGGTCTCCCTGCTCCAGCGTGCATTCCAACTGAGCTTGAAAAACTGCTCACTGTGCGTCCCAACTTGATAAGTTTCGTTACTGAGCATAATGTCTTCAAAACATACTGAAGTCAAACATCTGACCTGTGGTTTGCATTCCCAAAATTACCCTTAGGTACACACTTGAAAAAAGTGTTATTATATGCTCTTTTGTACAAAGGTTTTTCAAGTGTTTTTAGGCTTGAGCGTTTTTGATTTAGCCAATGGAAAATTAGTTACTAGCAGGAGAGGAAAAATATGATGCCTGTTTTTCATATGATCCCATTAACTTCTATACTGACCAAAAACATTTTTGAACTTTGAGCGAGTTTCACATGACATGACACTCAGATGTGCAGACACCATGGCATACAATGGGAATCTTAATGTTATGCACTGAAGTGCTTTTAGCATCAAATCGATCGGGTGTGAACTGAACAAAAAAGAAGGATAAAAATCACCCGTACAGATCAAGTTAGGTATATGTATAGGGTAGCTTTCATAAAGCCTTTTCCCTATTAGTAGAGGTACCACCTCAATAAGGCTCCTTTCACACTGAGGCGCTTTACAGACGCTATTTAGCTAAAAATAGCGTCTGTAAAGCACCTCAAAAATCCACCCCAATGTGAAAGCCAGAGCACTTTCACACCGGGGCAGTGCGCTTGCAGGATGTTACAAAAAGTCCTGCAAGCAGCATCTTTGGGGCGGTGCGGTGAGTGGTAATATATCGCTCCTCCACCACCCCTGCCCATTGAAAACAATGGGGCAGCACTTCCGAAGCGGCTGCTCACCACCTTGGAAGCGCAGAGAGCGGGCACTTTTAACCCCTTTTGTGGGGGGGTTAAAAGCGCAGCACTCCCGCAGCCGTAGCGCCGCTCTAACAGCGGTAAATCCCCGCTGTGACTAGCGGGGATTTACCGCTAACGCTCCACCGCCCCAGTGTGAAAGTAGCCTAAAGGTGTGGTTCCTAAGTGCTAAACAGAACATGTAAAAAAATTGTGATTATAGATCACCATTGCACTTACAAAAAGGGACCAGAAAGGGACATTTATGTGATACTGTAGACTTGACATTCACTCCCAGTAGCACCAGTGAACCGGGACATTTGCTTTTCAGCAGGGACGGTAGATAGCAGCCCTGAATGTTGGCAGCTCCCCTCTCAAATGCATTGGAACCACCTATGTGAAACTCGAGTGATCTGTCCCAATGAGCTATGTTTAACTGGTGCTGCACATATGTGATGCATGTCACATCAACATCACTAAGGATGTGTGAAGGTATACTCATGAGCAGTCTATGAAGACTATCTACAATTAACTTGCTCCACTCAAATCAGCCTTGCTTTCCATACGGAGATGGGAATCTGTGTTATGTGCCTGGTGGTGAATAGCTGCAATTACAGCAGCCTCCTCTCTCAACACAGTTGAACTCCCATCCTCAATGGACCCTTCTCTCCCCATTCAGCTCCTGATCAGCCCTGCATGGATCGGGAAATACAGCCACCGTAGCCAATCTGCAATTGAATTATAGTGATATCATCTGTTGGCCATCCTGCATGCCTACATGGGCAGGTTGAAGACCGTAAACTGACTCTTTGATAGTAATCCTTTGCTTTATATGGCCAGTTTTAGGTGTGCTGTATGGTGTGGATGAATTTGTGTTTGGAGCCGCCTACACCTGGGTTGTGTCTGACAACGTTGTCACTTTTTTTAAATTTCGGGTAAACGGAAATTATTTAGTTGGGGTGTCCGAGTCAAGTGTCGACGTTCTTTTAACACTAATATCTAGTGGTCGTGTGAATGTTTTTCCCTGGTTCCCGGTATTTTTAATTGGAAATTAATTTAAAAATTTTACTCTTTTTTAAAGATGGTGACCATGTTCTCAAATTTTTTTCACTGTTGCAACAGTCTGTGTTGGGTCCACATCCGCCGAGGTTTGTGTTTAAGTAGGTGTGGTATGTCGTGTGGATTTTGACCGGTATATTTCGTTTCCTAATGATAGTTTCTCAGTCAAATGCCAGAAGTTGGACGGGTACATCCGTACGTCCTACCGGTTGTCTACTATAGTGATATTAAGTTAACGTCTAACCGATGCCACCGACATAAAGGGCTAGGTACGTCCCGACTAGTCCTCGACTTACCCCTCTCTTCCCAGGTAACTCCTACCCTCAAGTTGACACAACTCTCTCCTCCGACGACATTAACGTCGATAAGTGGTGGTCCGTGTATTGTGTCTAAGGGTAGAGGCATACCTTTC
>BLSH010331414.1:42386-57788 GCA_018402905.1 Glandirana rugosa | reverse complement strand
TTAGGGAGAAACCAACCCGCTAGTAGTGGTCACAACCGTGAAACTTTATTTATACAACCAAAACACAACGTCAAAATCCGTAAACCCGAGTTTTTCCAAGTGGTAGTGACGAGATCCATCAAGTAACTCAGGAAGACAGTCTCACATTGACGGTCGGGAAAAAACCTCCATGTCCGTCTGTCGATGTGTGTGTCAGAACGTCCTACCACCATAATGTGGGTACTAGACGACTAACACCTACGTTACGAAATGTCCGAGGATTACTTTTGAAGAGTTGGAAGCTTTTAAAGTTCCACTTTACAAAAAAAATTGCAGGTAAAAAAATATGCATTTATTTTTATTTCATTAGGAGCCTGTAAAGCATTGCATCCACAATCAGCAGATCATGGGTGTAATACCACCATCCTGCAAGACTGTGTGTGTAGCTGTCTGCCTGTACCTCCAAAAAAGGGCTGGCAGTTACACTCTGACAGAAGGACTCAATGAACTACCTAGAGCAGTGATGGTGAACCTTTTTGAGCCCAAATGCCTAAAACTGCAACACAAAACCAACATATTTATTTCAAAGTGCCAACACTGGTGATGATCGCCCAACCAAAGAGGGATTGCAGGCAGTTCAGCACTCACCTGGCTTTGGTGTTCAGTGTCGGTGTGCCTGGCAGCAGCTTCTCCTTTTGTTGGCGCTTGTGAACGCCCTTCATCACTCTTGGTCGTGTCCTCTCAGCATCCTCTTCTCGCTCCTCTCTGTCTGGTTCAACTTCAGGGGCTGTTGTGGCTTGGGCTCTCTCTCTCCCTTCCAAACCACCTCAGCCTCTTTTCACTTTTGTCTCCACAATTCTCTCACCCTTGCTCTCCCTTCTCCCTCAGCACATTTTTTTCTCAGGCTCCAGGCTGTCCCCCCTCTTATTTTTACAGGACATGCTGGGGCTGTAGTTTCCCTTTAACTAATTTAAATGGAAAAAGTAAAAAATTACCAGCGCTGAAGTAAGCAAGAAGCTGCTAGCAACAAAGGAAAAACACACAACTCCCTTTGAACAGCGTTAAAATAAAGTTGCAGAGCTCTAAAACTAATCCTATGAATTATATTAAATAAAACAAAAGTCCTCCTAGTGACTCTGGTAACAACAAATGGCCACTCAGCAGAAATACGATAATAATCGCATGTAGATTTAGGAAGAAAAAAAGTAACCATCATAGTGTAGTAGTAATAAGTGCTGCAATAGCCCAAGTGGGGACAGAAGGGCAGGGGCACCACAGTGATAACAAGCCAGACAGACTCCGTGTCACATTGCACCTTCCCCACTTGCAATGCACACTCACCGGACCAAGATGAATAAATCTCCAAAGCAATCAACCATAATATACCATGCATAGTCTAGAAGATCTCAGTAGTCAGGGGTAAACGAGCACTTATAGCACCATTGGATACCATGAAAAATGAAACAAGGTACCATAGTGCAGCATCGTTTATTATATCAGTCTTCAGAGAGGCCCCTGAAGACGAGCATTGGCTGGAAACCGGTTGGGCGTGCTGCTTATGCAATGTAATGCTGCCACGATCGTTGATCATGGTGGCATTCAGATGTGAGTGGTTTCACTTTGCACATACTTTTTTTGCTTGGTTTTATGTCATGTATACTTTAACTGATATATAGTTACATAGTTACATAGTTACATAGTTGGTAAGGTTAGAAAAAGACACAAGTCCATCAAGTCCAACCTGTGTGTGTGCTTATATGTTAATAGTACATTGTATACACATCCTTACCACTCTTACAGTAAAGAACCCTCGGTGCAGTTTAAGGTTAAACCACTTCTCTTCTAATTTTAGTGAATGGCCACGTGTCTTTTTAAATTTGCTTTCACGGAAAAGCTCTGTCCCTAAAGCGGGGTCACCAGTATGGTATTTATACATTGAAATCATATCCCCTTTCAAGCGTCTTTTCTCCAGAGAGAACAAGTTCAATGCTTGTAGTCTTTCCCCATAGCGAAGATCATCCAGTCCCTTTATTAATTTTGTTGCCCTTGTCTGGACCCTCTCAAATTCCAGCACATCCCTCCTGAGGACTGGTGCCCAGAACTGGCCGACCAGAGTCTTGTAAAGTGGGAGAAATATCTTTTTATCTCTGGAGTTAATCCCCTTTCTAATGCATGCCAATATTTTGTTGGCTTTGCTTGCAGCAGCCTGGCATTGCCTGTCATCTACTAGGACCCCCAGGTCCTTTTCCATCCTAGATTCCCCCAGGGGTTCTCCTCCTAGCGAGTAAACTGCATTCATATTTTTGGCACCCAAATGCATTATTTTACATTTTACATGAAAACCTGCTGAATGACTCGAGGACCGCAGTCAACAAACCGCCACCATCAAATCCAAATGAACCCGAGCAGTTCCGCAAAGAGTGGGCAAACACCGCAAAGTCCAGACGCGCAAATTTAGCGGAGACATCCCAACAGACCAAAGGGTGCAACCAAAGCAAAAAGTGGTCCAACAAAATGCTGACATAAGTGGGGGGGGGTGTGTGATCCTTTTTCCAACTCAGCGATTCAGCATTTACACGCTGTTACAAGCATTTGGCGTTTCACATGCCACTAAACGAATGTCCAGAACGTGATTTATCTGCCTTCAAAAAAATGCTTCTAAGCTCAACTGCTTCTAAACTACTATAAACGACTGAGTGTACATGTACCCATAAAATAACATTGAGGAGAGTTCAGGGGCTGCTGAAAAAAATGCCCAACTGCTCCTAAACCTCTGTTTACCAGCTGCAGTGTACATGAGGCTTAGTTTTTTTTTTTGTCTCGTTTCATCTTTTTTCCAATAAAAATAACATATTATACTTACCTGCTCTGTTGCAGTGGATTTGCACAGAGCAGCCCCGATCCTCCTCTTCTCGGGTCCTTCTTTGGTGATACTGGCCCCTCCCTCCTGTTCAGTGCCCCCACAACAAGCATCTTGCCACGGGGGCACCCAAGCCGAGTCAAAGCTCCCTGCGTCCACCCACAGAGCTCCGACCCGGCCCCAGCCCCCCTCTCTCCCCCGATTGGCTAGCTGATTTCCATTGACAGCAGCGGCAGCCAACGGCACCACCGCTGTGTCCCAGGCAACCAGGGAGGGAGAATCCCGGACAGCCGAGACACTTGTGGACATTGCTGGACAGAGAGTGACCTCAGGTAAGTATCAGGGGGGCTGAAGGGGACTACAGCACACAGAAGGCTTTTTTATCTTAATGCAAAGAATGCATTAAGATTAAAAACCTTTTGCCTTTACAACTCCTTTAACCACTTCAGGCCCAGAAGGTTTTACCCCCTTCCTGACCAGGCAATTTTTTGCGATATGGCACTGCGTTATTTTAACTGACAATTGCGCGGTCGTGCAACGCCGCGCCCAAACAAAACTGACGTCCTTCTTCCCCACAAATAGAGCTTTCTCTGGGTGGCATTTGATCACCTCTGCGGTCTGTATCTTTGCTCTATAAACAAAAAAAAAAACAAAAAAAAAAAAAACGACAACTTTGAATAAAAACCAATATTTCTTATTTTCTGCTATAAAACATCTCCAATTTTTTTTTTAAAAATGTCTTCATTAGTTTAGACCAGTATGTATTCCGCCACAGGTCCCCGGTAAAAAAAAAAAAAAAAATCCCAATAAGCGTCTATCGATTGATTTATGCAAAAGCTACCACGTCTACAAACTATAGGTTAGATTTGTGGCATTTTTATTTACTAGTAATGGTGGCGATCAGTGATTTTTAGCGGGACTGAGACATTGTGGCGGACAAATCTGGCCCTAAGTGACACTTTTTGGGGACCAGTGACACCAATACAGTGATCAGTGCTAACAAAATGCACTGTCACTGTATAAATTACACTGGCAGGGAAGGGGCTTACACCAGGGGCGATCAAAGGGTTAAGTGTGACATAGGGAGGTGCTTTCTAACTGTGGGGAGGAGTGTTACACTGGAGGAAAACAGAGATTATCAGCTTAGCTGAAACACAAGCTCTCTCTTTTCCTCACTAACAGATCAGTGGTGTTCCTTGTTTACAAAGGCACACAGCTGCTCCGTCTCTCCTTTGAAACATCGGCGGGTCGTGGCAGCCATCGCGGCCGCCAGACTCACTGATTGGCTTCCGCTGTGTTGAATCACAGCGGAAGCAGTACTCCAGCGGCGCACGCGCCCCCTACACCGCGTGCACAAAATCATGTACATGTACGGGATTTTGCGCAGCCAGGCCACCCTGCCACAGTATATGTACGGTGGGCTATCCAGAAGTGGTGGTGGGGGGTGATTCTTTTCTATACCCATTTGTATATACCAGTTTGTAGACGCTATACCTTTCACACAAACCAATCAATATACACCCATTTTTTTATCTTGTTCACCAAACACATGCAGCAGAATACATCCTGGCCCAAATGTATGAAGAAGTCTGATTTTATTGGATATGTTCTATAACAGGAAGTAGAAAACATTGTTTTATTTTTTTTCATTTTCGGCCTATTTCCGTTTATATAATGAAAATAATATAATATATGATGCTGCACAATGGTACTTTGTTTCATTTTTCATGGTATCTGATGGTGCTATAAACGCTCGCTTACCCCTGACTACTGAGATCTTCTAAACTACGCACAGCTATCGATGGTATATTATGTTTGATTGATTTGGAGATTTATTCATCTTGGTCTGGTGAGTGTGCATTGCATGTGGGGAAGGGGGAATGTGACACAGAGTCTGGCTTGTTATCACTGTGGTGCCCCTACCCCTCTCTCCCCTTTTGGGCTATTGCAGCACTTATAACTACTATACTATGATGGTTCATTTTTTTTCCCCACTAAACTGATGGATTCGGTGAGATGGCTCCCTGCAAGGATCACAGCTGTCATCTAGGAAAGCATCTCCATTGATCTGAGTATTATCTACATGCGATTATTATCGTATTTCTGGTGAGTGGCCATTTGTTACAAGAGTCACTAGGAGGACATTTGTTTTATTTCATGTAATTCATAGGATTATTTTTAGCGCACTGCAACTTTATTGTATTGCTAATTAAAATGGAGCCATAGCCTCTTGGGACTACATGTACCAAGGTGCACTTGTCCTGGCTCCTCATTGGTCCCTGACTGCAATCAACCAGGAGTCCTCTTACCAGCTCCTTCCTCTACTGCAGTGCACAACTGAAAAATAAAAGGCCTATATTAAGTTGCTATGGGCAACCAGTCAGCTCTTTCCCCGACATTCTAGGCAGCTTTACTGGGCTCCAGCCAGAAGTCCAAGAAACTTCTTGTTGATTTTCCCCTGCCCAGCTCACCCACCGAGCCAACCCAGAGCTGCAGATTGGCCGAGGCAGCGGACACACGCTCCATCCAGGCTCCCATGACTGACACCTGCGCTGCTCCCTGCACAGGACCTGGGCTTCTCAGGGAAGCCAATAGGCCAGATGCATAGAGCATGGAAGGGGGCAGGACTGCAGGAGGCACAAGAAAAAAAAATGGTGGCCCTGCTTGCGTGCCCACAGAAAGGGCTCTGCGTGCCAGCTGTGACATGCGTGCCATGGGTTCGCCATCACTGACCTAGAGTGATAAACAGCGCCCTGGTAGTTCAATGAGACCTACAAACTGACAGCTGCAGAGGATGTCAGTACTTGTAGTTTTCCCATTCACAGAACACTGTAAGTTAATGTTTTTTGTTAGATTGTGACAGCGAGTGGGGGGAGATGACATATATACAGCTCTGTTAAAACCACTTATCACGGTGAGAGCGTGACCCCCGGCGCACTCCCAGCACAGTAGCTGCTGGGTACTGGAAAGCTCCTAATGCATACTAGCTTTCCGATCATGTGACCACTGTGACAGCCAATCACGGCAGTCATGTGATCAAAAACCCTGCCTCACCTTCCAGCATCTGAAACCCCTAAAAGGGCCGGGAGGCACTGGCGCTAAGGTGTTAAGGGCTAAGTTCATAGTTAAAAATAATAATATAAAATGCACATTTTTACAGAAAGAAAAATTATCATTTTTTTATTGTAGGAGCATGGAAAGTATTTCATCCACAAACAGTGGATCGTGGGTGTAATGTCAGGCTCCTGCAGATTCTTCCTCCAGCTCTCTGCCTGTACCTCTGTACGGGCTTTCAGTTGGAGAGCTGAGGGAAGTGTCAATGGACTACGAGTGCAGTGATCACTGCACTTGTGTTCCATTGGGAACTGCAACTACTGTTTGGAAGATGGGATTTGTAGTTTATTCATTCAGAGACCTCTGTGACTGAATGATGTGGCTGTGCAGGCAGAGCCCCACACAGTTGCACCAATTTTAAAAGTGACAGTGGCTGCAGGGGAGAAGAACCCTGCATGCTGTCATGGGTATGGGGGGCCCCATTTGCACTATGTTACACCCTAAATAATCTATACACATCCATACAAACTCATTCTGTGAGCTCCTAAACCTCTCCCCCTCACTTCCATTTGTTGCGCAGGTTAGTTTCAGTCAAGTAATCCTGCATAGCCAGCCTACATATGGATTATTTTTGGAGAACATTTAGGGAAACTTCAACTTCTGTTAACTCATTCACACACATCTACATGAGCTGACCTGCATTTTCTACAAACTAAACTGAGTAACAATGAGTGTAGTTGCTCCTTGTACAAGTGTGTGTTTTACAGTCATTCTGTTGGCTGGGCTGGGTGTTTCAACTCATGACAACCACTTTAAACTACAGGTAAACTGTACGGTTTAGGAGATGTTCCCTGTATCTGCATGTGCCGACGTCAGTGGCACATGCGCACTGAAGAATCGGCACCCGGGGTAGCCCAGGGTGCCGTTTCTTCTCTTGACGTGCCGTAAATGATGGCTCCCGTGCGCATGCGCTGCATACTAGCTCATTATGCCTTTGCTTTGCAGGGGTTTTTTTTGGGCGGGGGGTGGGTGGACTTTACAACCACTTTAAACATCTGCCAACCACACACAGTAAATATACTGCTAGTGCGCAGCATGTGCAGGCATAATCACGTACCTGTTCGCCAGCTCATTCTTCTGGGTTTGGAGAGTGCCCCCTGCCAACTACTCCTCTGATTGGACTCAGCACGTGTTTGGCAGCAGATTTCAGCTAATAATCTTGGCTAAAACAGCTGATCAGCTGTGTCCAATCACACACAGAGTTCTGTGCGATCTGGCTGTTTCTTCTCTAAAAAGCAGGGAGAAAAAAACAGCCAGATAATAACTCGAAAGCAGGACACATTACATACTGTTAGGTACACAGTTAACCCCTTGGTTGCCCCTAGATGTTACCCCTTCCCAGCCAGTGTCTTTAGTACAGTGAGAGTGGACTGCATTATCACTTATAACTGTATTCGTGTCCCTATCAACATCAGTGTTAGACCCTCCCAGATAGTGTCCACCGCCATTACAGTACAACGTCATAGCTGCAAAAATTTCAGTGTATATACCATAGTTTGTAGATGCTATAACTTTTGTACAAACCAATTAATATACACTTATTGGAATTTTTTTTTATACTAAAGACATGTAGAAGAACACATTTTGGCCTAAATTTATAAAGAAATTAGATTTCTTTTTTTTTATTGGATATGTTTCATAACAGAAAGTAGAAATATTGTTTGTTTTTTTGGTCTTTTTTTTTTTCATTTATATAATTAATTAAAAAAAAAAACAAACAAACAGTGGTGATCAAATACCACTAAAAGAAAGCTCTATTTGTGTGAAAAATGTTAAAAGAAATTCATTTGTGTACAGTGTTGCATGACCACGCAATTAGCCAATATAGAGCTGTAATATCTATTTTCCAGTATGCCTGCCATTGTGCCTCACTGTGTTCAGTTTTCTTAAAGCGTTACTAAACCCACAACAGTAAAATCAGTCTGTATATGCAGTAAAGCATGCTTGTTATACTCTCTGTGGAACCTAAGGAGTTAATCCTGCGCATTGTGTAAAAAGGCTGTTTGATTCTGTCTTCTCTGATCCACCCCTTATTCCACTGTCCCCCAATTAATCTGTTTATAGAACAGAGCCCTAGGAAACACTATACACATGCTCAGTTTGGTGTGTATTGCTAGAGTTTTTTTTTGCTTTTTTTGGGGAGGGTGCATGTGATCAGCACAGGGCCAATCAGCATTGTCCAGAGGGTCAGGGGTCATGCAGTCAGAGGAGAATGAAAACTTCTCCTACAAGCTTTAGCCAGTGCTCGGCCACACTGATAGAAGCCACAAGACTACTACAGTGCCTTGAAAAAGTAGTCATAGCCCTTGAAATTTCCCACATTTTGTCATGTTACAACCAAAATTGCAAATGTTTTTTTGTTGGGATTTTATAGAAAAAAAATGTCATGTCCTCAAAAAAAGGGGAGGCTCTTCTCCTGAACCCCCCCCCCCCCCCCATAGGTGGCAATGGCGTGAACAGGAGCAGTAAGGAACTAGAGAGTAGGCGAGGAAAGTAGAAAGACAGGAAAGAAGGGACATTGGTAAGAAAGAGGAGGAGAGAGGGGAAGGCGGTAACTTGGAAGACCCAAAGGGAGGAATCAGGCAAGGCAATCAGAGTGAGGGAAGCTCATAGGAGTTCCATGGTTCCCAAACCTTGAGAAATTTGGCATGCAATACTAGACATTTGTTCTTGAAGCATCATGGTGGTCATACATGTCTTCACCCCCTGGAAGGCTACGGTTGGGTCCCCCAGGCTTGAGCTATCATCTGCTTAGCCGCGATAAAAAGATATGTGGCCAGCTTCTACTGTGAAGCGTATAAGCCAGGTATTGGACAATGTAATAGGGCTAACTTAGCGTCCTTACGAATTGTTAGATGGAAAAGCGTCTGAAGTAGGGCCAAAAACTCTAGACCAGAATCCCACCAGCCTTGGCCAGGACTACCAGATATGCATGACATCCCCCTGTTGTCCACAGTTGTGGAAACAACTATCACTACTCTCCGGGAAAGTGTGTGCTATACGGGCAGGAACCCAGTACCACCGGAATAGGACCTTGTATGCTGCTTCTAGTGTATTTGCATTAAAGGAGCATTTGGCCACTATTTTCCAGGCCTTACTCCAGTCGCTAGGTCTATGGGGAACTGGAGGTCCCTTTCCCATTGGGCCATGTAAGAGAGGCATGCTGATGTCGGGCGTCCATTCAAGGATGCATAAATGGCTGAAATAAGACCGGGCATGCTGACATGCATGCTCAAAGAAAGTCTTTTGAAATGGGTAAGTGGACGTGTGACGCAGGGCAACAATCCAGTGTTTCAGTTAAAGTAAGCGGTAGTGCTCTCTGACTAGTGCATCGTGTGTTTCCCGGATGGCCTCCCCAGGATGGGAAAGAACGGGAGGAGAGAGTTTTGAACCCGTGTATAGCTGTGAGAGAGCCACCAGGAGAATGCCTGAGGCTTCTCAAGGCCTGGGGAAAAAGAGGATATGTGACGTTCATTAAGCTTATGGTCAATACGCTCTAAATAATGTGTCCACTGGCCTAATAAGGGGTTGCCTATTCTGGCAATATGCAGTTTTGGAGGCTTCCCAGGCAAACGATCAGCTTCAGTCTCATTAAAGCGAAGATATGAATGAATGTGACTATAAATCCTGTTGCTTCAAGCAGTCAAGGACAAAGATATCAACACCGAATAGGTGGTCACATTCACTAAATATGTGAGCAATACACTAGTGGAAACGGAGCCTAAAGTGGTTGTTTTCACTCACACTGTGGGAAAATCCTCTCTCTCCAGACTCTTCAAAGAGAGGATACACATGAATGTGATGTATGAAGCAAATTGGTTCAAGCAGACAAGGATAAGGATGGCAACACGTAACAGGCTGTCACATTTGTTTAAGCACATGCTCTATACACTCTAGAGGCGTGTTTCCAATCACTCTGTGAAGGGGTTACCAGTTCCGACACTGAACAGTCCCCAAGCCTTTCCAGGCAAACCAATTCAGGCACTTCCTAAGAGCGATTAAGGATGAACATGACTGCAAGAATACTGCTTTGTTCAAGCAACCAAGGATAAAGATGACGGCAGCTAACAGGTTGTGACGTTCATTAAGCCTGTGGTCAATACACTCTAAATAATGTGTCCACTGGCCTAATGAGAAGTTGCCTATTTTGGCAATATGCAGTTTTGAAGGCTTCCCAGGCAAACGATCAGCTTCAGTCTCATCAAAGCGAAGATACAAATAAATGCGACTATGAATCCTGTTGCTTCAAGCAGTCAAGGACAAAGATATCAACACTAAATAGGTTGTCACATTCATTAAACATGTGAGCAATACACTGTAAAGAAGTGGTTTCCTCTCACACTGTAGGCAAATCAACTCTTTCTAGACTCTTCCAAGAGAAGATGCAGATGGAATAGAACTGTTTGAATCCTGTTGGTTGAAGCAACCACAGACAAGATGGTGACACCTAACAGGTTGTCACATTTAGTAAACATGTAAACATCAGGAAGCCCCTCTGCTGGTCTCTGGGGTGGCATATGAGTGTAAATCACTCTCAATGTATAAGCAGTGCAATATCATGTATCATGGCTGGAGTGGACATTTTCCTTATTACTGGTTTACCGAGCTTCCCTATGGAGGAAGTACTGCACTGCTGCTTAATAGTCATTGAACAAGCTCAATGTTTTTGCTTGCCTTCTCTTTCTGCAGGAACGCAAATGCCAACCCCGAATAAAGACCAGCGCTACTAAATAAGGTAGGGGACCGTACCCATCTGCTTCCCAGGAAAGGCAGCCCTCCTTAGGCTCTGCCAAGATGTGCATAAACATGACGTTATGAATCCTGTTTTGCTCAGACAGTCAGGTATTAAGATGGTGATAGACACAATTGTCACAATTCATTAAGAATGAGATCAAGACACTCTAAAAGAGTTGTTTGTACTCTCCTTGTGCAAGGGTCATCTATTCTGGCAAGGTCCAGTTTTCCTTCCGAAGCCAGTAACTGGACTCAATAGCTTTCTAACGCCGACCACCCTTTAGACTCTTCCAAAGAAGAATATATGTAGGAGAATGACCTATGTCTGCTTTTTAATGTCTCCTTTCTAAGGCTGATGAGATGCATTTTAGATATAAGGTAGTGGAAATAAGTTAGAGGGCTTCTGAATCATCGGACGAGGGCCCTGGAGATGTTATAGAGCTTTGGTTGGTTGCTCATCTTCAGCAAGAGCCAGCTAGTTCCCTTACAGAGGTCGTTTCTGGGTGTCTCAAACGACAGTGGGGAAAGTATTCCTTCCACAGAAGATACCCCTCTTGATCTTGATGGTCCACGCTCTCAAGACAAGCCATTTGATATCAGCAAGGCATTGTATGAGGGTATTAATAAATGCAGCAGTCCCCACAGTGACCTGGGCTCGATGGCATCTCAAACACTTTAAGCTTGCTTTACTCTAGCAGTGAGCCAAGCTTACTGTCAGAACCAGTTTGCTCAAGGAAGATTGAAGGGAGCGATTCCTTGTTCTAGAGTTGATGGCTGCACAGGAGGCATTACTGATCTTTGCACCACCGCTGCAAGATCATTGTGAGGATTCAGACAGTAGCATATGTGTAAAAAAACAGGGAGGAAAGCAGCCTTGGGCAGATTGTGGCACACATCTTTTGGTTGCCAAAGTGCAATCTGTTGTCCCCGTCAGTCTCTTACCTTCCGGGGGTGGAGAATATGATGTGAGTAGACACTATTTGAGCACACGCTTTCTGGATCTAAACAAATGGATGTTTCCTATAACTGTTTGCTGAGTGGGGCACCCTGCAAGTGGATTTAATGGCATCTCCTGTCAGTGCTCAGCTGCTAGTGTTCTTCTCCTGGTTCTTCCATCCGAGAGCCAGGGGTAAGGATGCTCTGTCCCAGTGCTCGATTTTCTGGCCTGTATACATTTTTTTTCTCAAACTTCCCTAATCCTGAACGTGATCCATTCATGGTTTCCACTGTTGAGGCAGTTGTTGATAACTCTGCTGATGGCACTTCAGAGATTTTTGGTACTGGGACAGCATGCCTCATCCCAATATGGCTCAATTAGATGGCCTGGTTATTTTTAAGAAGCCGGCTAGCCCAGGTGGGCATAGCAGAAGAGATCCAGGGGAAGCTGCTTGAATCTTGGAAGATATCATTGAATGCTACGTACTATTGCATGTGGAAAAAATCTTTGGTGTGGCAGTGATTATTCGATTCAATCCTGAGTCTTCCTCTTGTATTGAGGTCTTGGCCCTAGACAAAAGGCTTGGCTACAGTTCGGTCCAGTTGTCAACCATTTCAGCTCTAACTGTTCATTGCGTAGAAGATCCCATTTCATACGACCAACCTTATAGCTAAATCAACAACCAGTCGTGTCTCGGAAAAAATCCAAGTTTCTCAGCCAAGTCTCCATATTTTGAGCCGTTTCAAGACAGTGTGGTTCTTAACCACTTCAGCCACGGAAGGATTTCCCACTTTAGGACCAGAGCACTTTTTGCGATTCGGCACTGCGTCGCTTTAACTGACAATTGCGCTGTCGTGCGACGTTGTACCCAAACGAAATTTGCGCCCTTTTTTACCCACAAATAGAGCTTTCTTTTGGTGGTATTTGATCGCCTCTGCGTCATTTCTGATCACCGCTATAAACAACAGAAGAGCAACAATTTTGCAAAAAAAATGTTTTTCTTACTTTTTGCTAAAATACAAATCCAAAAAAAAAATATAAAAAATTTTTTTTTCATTGGTTTAGGCCGATTTATATTCTTCCTCATATTTTTGGTAAAAAAAAAAATCGCAATCAGCGTTTATTGATTGGTTTGCGCAAAAGTGGCTGCGTTTACGAATGATGAGAATGAATTTCTGGGGTTTTTTTTTTTTTTTTTTTTACTAGTAATGGCGGCAATCTGCGATTTTTAGCGGTACTGCAATATTGCAGCGGACATGTCGGACCATTTTGACACTTTTTTTTGGGCCCAATGACATTTATACAGCGATCAGAAATTTAAATGTCCACTGATTACTGTATAAATGTCATTGGCAGTCTAGGGGTTAACTGTGCTCCCTGGGTGTGTTCTAACTGTGGGGGGGGGGGGGGCTGGGCTACCATGGGCATGAGAGATCTAACTGATCCCAGTGACAGGGATCAGTAGATCTCCTATGCCCCCACTAACAGAGCGGGGAACCGCCGTGTTTACAACCGCGGTTCCCCGTTCTTTAGATGTGGCTGCTCATTGCGCGCTCAGCCGCGGGCACACTTCTCAAGAGCACGGCGGGCGCGTGCACCCCCTAGAGGCCACCCGCAGATCGCCGCTTATTTACGGCGCTTCGCGGGAAGCGTCAACACCGCCACAGTAAATATACTGCGCATGGTGGGGAACTAGTTAATGCAGTTCCATCTTTTCTTGAAAAGGTTGGACCTTTTCTCATATAAGTTGGGAAGTGGTGCAACCTTCATTGTCTGCAGTTTCGGGACAGGAAGATTGGTCAAACGTGGACGCAGTTTTTAGGTCATTTTTTTTAACGTATCTGCAGAGAATGCAGAATTCTGGAACTGGCAAATACCAGGCGGTCCCCTAGTTACAAACATCTGACTTACAAACGACTCCTACTTACATACGGAGGTAGACAACAGGAAGTGAAAGGAAATCTCCCCCCTAGGAAGGGAAATTCACTCCTGTAAGAGTTACTATGGGAAAAAGGGGTCTCCACTGATGCTTTATCACCAAGATTTGTTTCCACAACAACCCAAAATTTTCATAATCCAATTATCATTGGGACAGGAAGTGAGGTGAAATCTTCTGAACAGAAACATTGACAGCAAAACAAACATTACAGGGGTGTTAACCCTCCCCTATGCTATGCAAAAAGCATAAAAATATTTTTTTTTGGTGAAGCTACACTTAAAAAATGTACCTGTTCCCACTTATAAACAAATTCAACTTAAGAACAAACCTACAGTCTCTATCTTGTTTGTAACCCGGGGACCGCCTGTAACTGGTTATCTATTAGTAAGTCCTAAAATTGATCAAATGGTCCCACCCAGAATCCTGGTAATCAATCCATACCCAAAACCTGGTAATCCAAGTATTCAAACACTTTCATTGCTCATTATCGCTTAGATGTAATGTACTGCCTTGGGCACTTCGGTGCTGACCCCCGCTCTTTCTGCCTAATATAATAAAGGTTTTCTTGGCATTCAGTTGGAGTGATGTGTGGTTATTTTTTTCCCGCCCTGTATTTTGTATGCTAGTTAGATCCCATACGTAGGCTAACATGATGAGCTCCAGGAATAGGGAAAATTGTTATCATACTTACCGTAATTTTCCTTTCCTGGAGGCTCATCATGTCAGCCAAGGCTTTCCCAACCTGATGTTCTGTCACGAGGAGGGTTAGGAACATAGGGGTATAGGGAGGCCCTCCTTTTATTAATTTAGTGGGTTGTCCTATGGGGGTCAGAGGGGAGAACCTGACCCATACGTAGGCTGACATGATGAGCTCCAGTAAAGGAAAATTAAGGTAAGTATGATAACAATTTTCCTTAGTGTATAGAAGTGTTTAGTTTAACCATCTAAAGACTAAATCTTTTCCGACATTTATTGCTTACAGGTAAGAATCCAGTATTTTCTGCTAGAAAATGACTTAGAACCCCCAAACATTATACTTTTTTTTTAGCAGAGACCCTAGAGAATAAAGTGGCAGTTGTTGCAATATTTTATGTCATGCTTGTGTAGCGGTCTTTCAAACACAATTTTTTGGTAAAAATGACACTAAAAAAAAAAAAAACACTAAACAGTCCTGTTAGCTCAATTTTTTTGTATATGTAAGATGTTATGACTGGAGAATAGTGATCTTCATTCTAAGAAAAAAAATTGTGATTCTCATTTTGGCCAGAATTGTGCAGCTCTAGTGTGAGCCATGGAGCACTATGTGCACCAATGTCCCTTCATGGACTGCCTATGGGCCTAAAGGGGAACTCGGCTAAACAGACCTATGTTCATTCCATCTACCAACATGACTGACATCAACATCTATGTACTGTGCTATTCCTCCAATCATGTGTGTACTCTGTAATATCATCCCCCTCTGTGTGCACCCTGTAATATCATCCCCCCTCTGTGTGTACCCTGTAATATCATCCCCCCTCTGTGTGCACCTTGTAATATCATCCCCTCTCTGTGTGTACCCTGTAATATCATCCCTCCTCTGTGTGTACCCTGTAATATCATCCCCCTCTGTGTACCCTGTAATATCATCCCTCCTCTGTGTGTACCCTGTAATATCATCCCCCTCTGTGTACCCTGTAATATCATCCCTCCTCTGTGTGTACCCTGTAATATCATCCCTCCTCTGTGTGTACCCTGTAATATCATCCCTCCTCTGTGTGTACCGTGTAATCTACTATAATGTCCCATGTGTGTCTCCCCCCCACTATAATGTCCCATGTGTGTCTCCCCCCTACTATA
>BLSH010331414.1:15398-28855 GCA_018402905.1 Glandirana rugosa | reverse complement strand
TGTGTCTCCCCCTACTATAATGTCCCATGTGTGTCTCCCCATAACAACCCCACAGTCGCTCCGGACCCCTCTGTGTGTACCCTGTAATATCATCCCCCTCTGTGTACCCTGTAATATCATCCCCCTCTGTGTGTACCCTGTAATATCATCACCCCTCTGTGTGTACCCTGTAATATCATCCCCTCTCTGTGTACCCTGTAATATCATCCCCTCTCTGTGTGTACCCTGTAATATCATCCCCCCTCTGTGTGTACCCTGTAATATCATGCAGAGAAAACACTGAAACGCCATTTTGTCCTGGACTTTTAAAATATCCTTTCTTCCTCTGTCTCTCAATGTCCCCCCCTTCCATTTCACAATTCGCAGTTTGCACGTACAGACAAGATCTAATCTATAATTTCAATTACTGAATTCTACTACCAGTTTGTACCAGCCACCATAATTAGGTTGTACCAAGCACCATTAGTTATTACTTAGTTTCTCTGTTAATTCAACCCCATAGCTCCAGGACTCTGGAAAGTGACTCCCTCCTTTCTTAAGGAGGAGTTTTATAATTGTTTCAGTTATCTACTATAATTGCTAAACCTATAGTGTTACATTATTTGGAATATTATTAACTTTGTATAATTGTTAACCTATAAGGTGACATATGTTGCAGAATATCATTAACTTTGTAACACCCTTCATAGTAACTATAAAATGTTTGGCTCAAAGAAATACAAGTCAGAATAATCTTGGCATACAAACTGTCTGTGTGTGTGTTTCTTATAACACTAAGATTATTCTCAAACTGGATCCTTAAAAGACACCGGGTCGGTCCAAGCCAGTCAGAACAGCAGGCCTCGCTGATACCCCAACAAACTTTGGAGGTCCCACTGAGATTCGGAAGGTCGTCTTCACATCTTCAGACACTCCCAGTAAGGTTTATTTTTTTTATTATTGCCTGCCGGAATTGTCTAAAGAAGCTGACCAAAATCCGAATAAAAGTGTTTTTTTTTATGTACGTGCCGGGACCCACTTTTTGAAGTGGATAGTACAGTACATTAAAGGGGAAGAGGCGCTGCAGGTAAATTCTAGCCGGCTAGGGGGGATTATTTTATTTTATTTTTTTTGTTGTTTTTGTTTTTTGTGTCTCCGGGAGGCACCTGTGTTCTGGGTAACATAGTCATAATAATCCCCTATTTTGTGTCCTGAAGGGGCACCAGGTAGGTCCGGGAAGTACAGTTTGATTCTGATTTTTCTTTCCGGGTAAAGAATCAGGTTGGACCGACACTGTGTCTGAATTTCTTTTCATTTGTGCTTCTCTTACTGTCGCGTAGAAGTATAAGATAATTTGCTTGTGTGGTATAAAGTTCAGGTGGTAAGACTGGACAAACGCCACTGATTTCAATGTGAATAAGGATTATATACCTGTATACTGAACTGTGACATAATGTAGACTGTT
This sequence comes from Glandirana rugosa, assembly GCA_018402905.1. Taxonomy (NCBI): domain Eukaryota; kingdom Metazoa; phylum Chordata; class Amphibia; order Anura; family Ranidae; genus Glandirana; species Glandirana rugosa. Next base: position 27,411 of record BLSH010331414.1, on the reverse strand, counting down.
CTATCCTTTGTTGAGAGTGGCAAGTGGTCACGTGCCATTCGAACTCGCTCCGTACTGTCAGTTTGACTGAAGTACTTGGTGACCAGCTCATGTTTATGAAAACCGCACCCTGAGGCAACTTAGAGTGGCAGTCGAGCACTGTGAGCGTTCCTTAGAACAGTGTTTCTCAACCTTTTACGGTGAAGTACCCCTGCAGGTCTAAAAAAAATTCCTAAGTACCCCTGTCTCGAGAAAGAAATTTCTATTGTTGGGTTTGTGTTTGTGATGTTTTTTATGTGCAAAATCATCATCAAATGCAGCCTCGCCAGTGTCCATAAATGCAGCCTTATCAGTGCCCATCAATGCAGCCTCACCAGTGCCCATTAATGCAGCCTCACCAGTGTCCATCAAATGCAGCCTCACCAGTGCCCATCAATGCAGACTCACCAGTGCCCATCAATGCAGCTCCATCAGTGCCACCTCACCAGTGCCCATCAATGCAGCCTCACCAGTGTCCATCAATGCAGCCTCACCAGTACTGGTGTCAGTGCTCTCCATCTCAGTGCTGATGTCAGTGATCTGTTTCTCAGTGCTGGTGTCAGTGCTCTCCATCTCAGTGCTGATGTCAGTGATCTGTTTCTCAGTGCTGGTGTCAGTGCTCTCTATCTCAGTGCTGGGTATCTCAGTGCTGGTGTCAGTGCTCTGTATCTCAGTGCTGGTGTCAGTGCTCTGTATCTCAGTGCTGGGGTCAGTGCTCTGTATCTCAGTGCTTGGGTCAGTGCTCTGTATCTCAGTGCTGGGGTCAGTGCTCTGTATCTCAGTGCTGGTGTCAGTGATCTGTATCTCAGTGCTGGTGTCAATGCTCTGTATCTCAGTGCTGGTGTCAGCGCTCTGTATCTCAGTGCTGGTGTCAGCGCTCTGTATCTCAGTGCTGGCGTCAGTGCTCTCTATCTCAGTGCTGGTGTCAGTGCTCTCTATCTCAGTGCTGGTGTCAGTGATCTGTATCTCGGTGCTGGTGTCAGTGCTCTGTATCTCGGTGCTGGTGTCATTGCTCTCTATCTCAGTGCTGGTGTCAGTGCTCTCTATCTCAGTGCTGGTGTCAGTGCTCTCTATCTCAGTGCTGGTGTCAGTGCTTTGTGTCTCAGTGCTGGTGTCAGTACTCTCTATCTCAGTGCTGGTGTCAGTGCTCTCTATCTCAGTGCTGGTGTCAGTGCTCTGTGTCTCAGTGCTGGTGTCGGTGCTCTCTGTCTCAGTGTTGGTGTCAGTGCTCTGTGTCTCAGTGCTGGTGTCGGTGCTCTCTGTCTCAGTGTTGGTGTCAGTGCTCTCTATCTCAGTGCTGGTGTCAGTGCTCTGTGTCTCAGTGCTGGTGTCAGTTCTCTGTGTCTCAGTGCTGGTGTCAGTGCTCTGTGTCTCAGTGCTGGTGTCAGTGCTCTCTATCTCAGTGCTGGTGTCAGTGAGGAAGATAGCAGTGAAGAGGCAGGACAGCAGGCAGTGCCAGCGCAGGATGCGGAGTGCCTGACCCACCATGGCTGAAGATCAGCACTGGACTGGGCTGGGACATAGGTGGAGGTAAGGGCAGGGTGCAGGGAGGGGTCAGGGGCTGTCAGTCACAGGTGGGCACCTTGGCAGATGACAGAGCTGTCTTTACTGTTTGTGGCACTCATAACTAGGATGAGGGAAGTGGATATAATGGCCAGTGGCTATGGCTGAGGGAGGATAGAGGAGCAGGGATTGGGGGGCTGGCTCTCTCTCATGCTGGTGCTCTCTGCCTGCAGAAGGGGGTTTTGACATGGTAGCTCTCTCCTCCTCCTGCTGCTGGAGCCCGGAACCCCCCACCTTGATTGACAGCCCCAGAGAAGGGCTGCCGGGACACCTTCTCTCCTACCTCCCCCTTCCATCGGCTCCATCCAGCCACATTTGGACTTCCTCCCCGGCGGGACCCTGCTCTTCTCGCCATCCCAAATGCCTCCTCCGGGTGTGCAGGGGGCCGCTCCATGAAGCTCTCTAGTGGGGGGAGGGGGGCGAGTGCTCCAGCTGCTGCTATGAGTCTTTTCCTCATGTCAACAGCGCTGGTCCCGGCTCCTCCCCAAGACACAGCCCCCGCTCCATCCTCTGTCTCCACTGCCTGGCCATTAACCCTCTGCTGGCTGCAGCGGCATTGTTGTCAGCAGAGGCGGCTGTACAATATATGCAGCCTTTTCACCCGACATCAGAGAGGCTGAGTCTGGCAGCGTACCCCCTCCCCTTGCTGCACGTACCCCAAGGGGTACGCGTACCACGGGTTGAGAAACCCTGCCTTAGAACAATAGGGTTAACTGTCTACATTACAACTGACATGTCATGTCCCGACTGTAAGACTGGAATTTTGTTAGGCATTAATGACAACGGTTGGGGACTAGTAAAAACAGTGCCAGGAGGTTATAGAGCTGAGATCCTTGGTCTCAAGACATTCCTAACATTTTAGTATTTAGGCTGAATGTACACTACCCCGTAGCGGCTAAAGAAGGTAGTAGTATAACGGGAATTGAAGAGGTAGCAAGACAGACGGGACACCAACTTAAAAGGTGCCCACTCCAACCCATACAGCCAGAGAGACTTGAGGAAGCCGAGAAACATAGGATTAGGAATCTGGGGTGGTCATTAGGAACTCCAGAAGCTGAATGAATAATATCACCCAGACTACTTGGCTGCTGATTCAACATATTGGTCCCGATAGAAGGATACATATAATTAGAGTGTTACGCCTGGTCAACTACTAGAGAAAACCCCCAAGAAAATTTAATGACCTAAAGTTGTTTCGGAATAAGCGAGATATGCAAGATGTCTTAATCTGTGTATGTGAAATTATTTACTGTCTGGTTAACCCATGGGTGCACCATCTGGAAGTACACTGAGTTTTTGTGTTATCTATGAAGAGGTTGAATACATTCTGTTCTGTAGTGAAAGTGAGATGATAGACGGGAAATAATAAGTGAAGCTAATATATATATATATATGTATATATATTTGAAGGTTTATGTAAGTTAAATATTGGAAAAGAAAGTTTTGTGACATTGTAAGTACGCTGATGTGAGAAAAATAGAAGTTTTCTTTTTTCTCTTTGTCAGAAAGTTTTTTGGGAAAGTTTAATTGTAAGAAAGTGATAGTATGTGTTGTATACAGATGGGGAAATGTAAGTGTTTCAGAGAGGTAATCGTTTATGTAGATTAAGTGATGAAGTGAAAAGACAGTGTGAGAAAGATAGAAGTTTTTGTCAGAAAGTTTTTGTAAGTTTACGTGAGAAATATTTGTCTACATGTCTGTGTTAGTGGAGAAGAGGGGAGAGAACCAGACTTGCAGCTTTGCACGGAAACGCTGGAGTTAGTAGTCCCTCTAACCCCCTCCTAAGGAATGTGTTCATTGGAGCATGACAGTATGTGCTCGCTCCCAAACCCCCCCCCCTCCTTCAACAGATTCAACAGATTCTTTGGGGTATGTCTGTAAAATGTAGTAATGTATTAATTTTTGTCCAGCTATGAAATAACTAGTATAACATGTGATGTCTGTGAGATATTTTGTATGGTGACGATTTCTGTGGAACATAATGACATCTTTAATTTAAAGTACAATTTTAGTTGAAAGAATCAGTTTTGCTATATAATGCTAGCATTATTTGGAACAAAGGAAAAATGGCCACCATAGCCTGTAAAATTTTGAACGGTAGCTATGATTTTTTTTATGATTATTTAAATGTTTAGTTTTCCGGTCCAGCCTATTGGGCGTGGTAAGGGAAAAGCCCCACCCACTTGACAAAAAAACAAATTATTTTGAACAAGCCCAGGCTTAGAACACTTTTACTTAACAGTATGTGGTGGGACAATGTTGATTAATCATAGGAAATAGATGCCTATATATGTTATAAATTGGTTTAAGTAATAAATGTCATGAAGTGTGATATTTTAAAATACAGGATTAATGACTGTTTTATGAGTTGTTTGTTAATATAGAAAAAACCTAGATCTGTATAGAGTTGAACCAGTCATTGAAATAGTAACATCAATATGAGTGTGATATGTGGTCCAACCCTTAAGAGATTTTACAGGCAGCAAGTTTTGTTGTCCCTGCATCTCACTCAGGCGACCTACGGGGAAACCTTGGGCATGTTGTGATGGGAATGATGCCTGGAGAATTGCAGAGGGTGGGAATAGAGGTTATAGATGTATAATAAGAGGTGTTGAACATATCTGAACGTTTTGTGTGGAAGGAGGATAAATGATTGGACATATTGCTGACAGAGGTAGCAGGGGGAGAACTGGCCACTCTGCCCCTGACGCTCTGATCAGCCAGCAAAAGTGATATTGGGTTGAGGAAAACTGCGGCTGCAGTAATCATAACTCCAGAGGTTCCTTCCACCCACACAAAAGGCATTATCCCCTGAAACAAAGGGAACAAAAGTGGAAATACAAGGTGGTACAAGGGAAGGTACCCTGTGGTTAGGCTCAGATTCTAATCCAATTCTGTCTAGCAGTTTTGTTCCATCCCCAGGTATCGCATCAGGAAGTGAAAGACCCATTCTTGTGGAATCAGGAGATTGGATCTAGATAAAGGTGCACAAAAAGGAAAAACTGAAGGACCCTACCGGGCACTCTTAATCGCACCTACCGCTGTCAAAGTCAGTAAGCAAACATCCAGACCCTGATATTCCCGATGGCAACAGAGTGCCCCCAAAATCATTAGACTAGAAAACAAATCTATGTGAGTGAGTGTTGTGAATGGAGGAGCATCTTTTCTTTTAAATAAAGGGATTCACATCCTGGAAGGAGAGACCACCTCCCTCTTATAAGAGGTGAAAGTAACACTGTGAACTCAACACATAGGGATAGGTAGATAGGAGGTGACCATGATTTCTCTGTTGTCCCCGGGTTACCACAAAACCCCTCAAGGAAGGTTCCTGATTATTGCTTGTACCTTATTCGCCATGGGTTTGGGCACCTATTGGCTCTGGGAAACTTTGAAGATGAGAGAGAAAATGTCAGATCTCTCTACGAGGAGGATGAGAAGGCTGAATACAGAAGAAGTTAAAGGGTGGGGTGTACAAGAAACACCAGTGTTGAATATGGAAGTTTCAAACCAGACCATAGTGTTTACTTTAACAAAGAGCCAAGTATTTGATCCAACAAAAGTTACTTATGATCTTGGGGCCTAAAATATATATATGTGTGGGAAGAATAAGGCATGTGGTTATTGGGAGAATGTATGGTGGACAACAGACCCCCACAAGTGGGAAACTAGTTTGGCTAGGATCCCTCCAGATGACATAAGTACCTATCAGAGAATCTCCTTAGCGAAGGGAAGCCAAGGGAATATTATCCTCACAGTAAAGAACCCAGAGGTTAAAGACAGTGGAGTATATAGGCTAGGAATAACTACGTCAGGGACGGTTCCTTGGGCTGACGTCAATCTTCAGGTAACCCCTCCCAAAAGTGCCCCTGCCGGTGCCATGGGCAACTTACCCCCTGAGGTTGGGGTACGGCAGGATAACGAGGTAGTTGGGGTAGTAATACAGCCAGAAGATAGACTGAGTATAGAGACTGGTTATTCTGACAAGAATGAATGGTTGGAATGGATGAAGTTTACAGCCAATTCTACTAATGCCTCTGACTGTGTAGTGTGCGCCAGTGGAAGACCAAGCCTAGCGACTGTTCCAGTCCCCCCAGTTTTCAATATGACATGTATCTTATTGATGATGCAAGGTAAAACAGATAACAAAGGTTGCAAAACAGAAATTGATAATTTTCCTGTGACTAGAATGAAAGCCAAACCAGTAGGTGTGACAGTCTATAAGGGGAATTACACTTGTTTTAATAATACTCTTAAACCGACTTCACATGTATTTAGATATTGCACAACTACATATCAGGTCAGAAGTGATGGAAGATTCCCCGTCTCACTGTTTGCCAATCAAACACAAGCTCTAGCAGACACTTGGTGGTTGTGTGGAGACAATAAACTAAGGCCTTTATTGGGCTCAGATTGGGCTGGAATATGTACGCTGGTGAAAGTAGTTCAACCCTTTCTAATCTACCCTGCCCAACTAGAAGGTGTTCCTATGTGGGATAAGGCCACCAGTATAAAATTAAATAAGATAAACAAGCGAGATATTCCAGGGGGAAGTTTTGATAGATCTGTATATATAGATGCTATAGGCGTACCGAGAGGCGTCCCTGAAGAAATTAAAGCTAGAAACCAAGTAGCAGCAGGTTTCGAATCAATTTTTCTGTTTATATCTGTAAATAAAAATACTGATTGGATCTGTAAATAAAAATACTGATTGGATAAACTATATATATATTACAATCAGCAGCGCTTTGTTAACTACACACGAGATGCAGTCAAGGGCCTTGCCGAGCAGCTTGATGCCACCTCACTGACAGCCTGGCAGATTATTATGCGTAGGCTGCTGTCTGGTACCATGCATGAAGGGACTCATCTCAAGGGTAGCAGATAAAGCTGCGGGTGATGTAATATATGCAGTGCTGTCCACACAAGACCCTGACTTATATGACAAACCAGGATTAGCCACACTGCTTGTATGAGAAAGTGATGCTGTTTTTATGAAAATCCCCACCAAGTAAGAACCTACATTTTGTAGGTTCAACAGGAGGGGAAAATGTTGTGAGAATGGGTTAAGTCAGGAGTCTTTTAGTAAAATATAGCTAGAGTAATGCTTTATGTGAACCCGTAAAATGTTGATTCATAATGTACTAATGAATGTGTTTATTTGAGATGAGAGAACATCCAGTGACAGGAGGAGATGTCGCTGCTTTTGAGAAAACAAATCTCTTGGATATGTGATGATCTGAATTAATTATTTCTTTTTTTTTTTTTTTTTTGCAAATATAGTTTTTATTAACATTCCGCAAGGGCAAGACAATACATCAGAGATAACAAAGACCAAACGGCCTAGATATATCCAAACATTTCAGAAGGCATACGTAGCTACTTATCAGCGTTCGGTTTCGTATCTTAGTAACAAGAAACAAAGTATTCTTTTTATCAGTTAAACCTTACGTCCAGACCTAGGTTCCTCTCTCAAGTGGGGGCGCCTCCAGTCCGGGACGCCGCATCTCAGCTGAGAATACTTATATAGCCCTTGCTTCTATCCATTTTCCATTTTCTCAAAATTAAGATGTGGTAAAGAAAAAAGGGAAAAGAGAAAAAAGCACAGTGAAGTGAGAAAGGAGGGGTAGAATATAGAACAGGAGAGAGGGGGGTAGGGGAGGGGAAAATCGTGGGCAAGAGACAGCGTAGAGGTCAACTGCAACCCATCAGCCCACTTAGGGTGGTAGGCATACTCCTATGATGGGTCTGGGGGGGTAAATAGCGCCCTACCCTCATCTGATAGCGAGAACGTATTCCACATACCCCATGTCTTATTGTAAAGTTCCCTTTTACGTTGGGACGTTAAGACCAAATCCTCCATCCTATTAATCTCTTCGACTTTCTTCTTCCATCCTGATATAGATGGAGGATGTCTCTTTTTCCAGTTAAGTGGGATGCAAGCTTTGGCTGCGTTTAGGAGATGTCTTAGTATTGACTTTTTGTAAACCGTGGGGGATATGTCTGAGACGTGGAGAAGGAAGAAGGAGGGGTCCCATGGGATCTGGTATTCCGTAAATTTTTGGGCTACGGTACGAATTACCGTCCAATATGACTTTAGTATGGGGCAGGACCAAAATATGTGTAGTAGCGTTCCCCTGTTCTCCCGGCATCGCCAGCACTGATCCAACGCTGTCGGGTAACAAGTATTAAGTCTTGCTGGTGTGTAATACCATCTGGTTAACAGCTTAAAGTTGGTTTCCTGGATTTTGGTACAGATTGAAGATTTCAAAGAGAACCAAATCATATTTTGTATCTGGAGTGCCGAAAAGGAGCAATTAAGATCCGTTTCCCATTTTGCTATACAGGGCAAATGTGGTTGTTCAGTCGGGGTATTTATTAAAACATAGGCTTCAGACAGGGCTCTCGGAAGGACGTCCGTATCCGAGCAACGTTCCTCAAATGTAGTAAGCGCCCGGTTAAATCCGGCAGCATTAGGGAGGGAGTGGAGGAAATGATGTAGCCGGAGGGCCGGCCAGAACGGAAGAAGAAACGGCCCATCAGCGGTTGTCAATTCTGTAATGGAAGGCCATCGGTCTGTTAAAATAAAGACAGTCACTCGAGTATGGCCTGTCAGGCGTAGAGTTTGGTATTCTCGTGTGTTAAGGCCTGGCAGGAAGTCTGGATTGTCCAGAATAGGATATAGGGGAGATTCAGTGGACGTGAGGTGTTTCTGAGTGGAGACCTGCCAACTAAGAGAAAGAGTGGTGCCAATCAACGGATGTGTTTTCAGTTCTGGCGGCAGTTTACGGAAGCACCAAAGTGCTCTTTTCAATGGTACGGGTGTTTGTTGTTGTTCTATCTGCGCCCACAGTTTAAGGTGTGTGGCGGCACCAGTCTATAACCCTATGTAAGTGAGTTGCCTGATAATATTTACGTATGTCCGGCAGCGCTAGTCCACCATAGTGTTTGGGCAATGATAATTGCGAGTGAGGGAGTCTGGGTTTCTTATGTACCCATACGAACTGGGTGAAGAGAGCTTGAACTTGTTTAAAGTATGCCGAAGGGATTTTAATTGGCAGTGCCTGGAACAAATAAAGGAGTTTGGGTAATATGCACATCTTTAAAAGGTTACTTCTGCCGAACCAGGAATGAATGCCTTTGTGCCATTGTGCCAACAAGGCACGGATTTCGGTCAGCACAGGTGGAAAATTCAACCCGTAGGTGCGAGAGACGTCGCAGGGTATGAATGTACCTAAGTATGTTAACGCCGTCGAGGTCCATTTAAAATTAAAATTGGTCTGTAGGGTCGCACACATCATCTGTGTCATTCTTACCCCCATTACTTCCGATTTCGTGAAATTAATTTTTAAATTTGCCAGGGAGCCATATGTGGCGAATTCTTTAAGGAGATTGGGGAAGGATATAGCGGGGTTTGTAATTGTAAAGCAGAGGTCATCCACATAGGCGGATATTTAATGTTGGGTAATCCTCACAGCTAGACCTGTGATGTCCGGGTTCAGCCTAACAGTACACAGAAAAGGTTCAAGGGAAAGGGCAAATAGAAGGGGGGATAATGGGCATCCCTGCCGCGTGCCATTTCTGATAGGGAAGGGTTCGGACAGAATCCCGTTGGCTTTTACTTGGGCAGTTGGGTTATGGTAAATTCCATTTATCCAATTGATCATAATATCTCCCATCCCCACATAGCGAAGCACTGAGAACATGAATTTCCAGTTCACCCTATCAAATGCCTTTTCGGCGTCGGTGTTAAGGAAGGCATATGGCGTATCAGTTGAGGTGGCCGCATGTAGAAGGTTCAGAACTTTGGTTGTGTTGTCGTGTGCCTCTCTGGTGGGGATGAAGCCTACCTGGTCGAGGTGGATCAAAAATTGTAAATGTTGGGCTAGCCTGGTAGCTAAAATTTTGGTAAATAGCTTCAGATCCACATTTAACAGTGATATGGGTCTGTAGCTACCACATTGCGTAGGATCTTTGCCTTCTTTAGGGATAACTGATACATGGGCTTTCAGTGTATCTCTGGGTAAAGATGTGCCCGAGCCTATCGCGTTGTATAGTGTCACCATGTAGGGGCCTAAAATGGGCAAAAGTGTTTGATAGTAAGCTAACGTAAGGCCATCAGGCCCGGGGGCCTTTCCCGGTTTCGTCAAGCTCACAGCTCATTGTAGTTCCATGAGTGTAATAGGGGAGTCTAGTTACGCCCTTGCTTCCTCGGGGAGTGAAGGGAGGAGAGATTTCGCTATGTAGGCATCTATCTCAGCTTGTGGGGGTGCAGTATCTGGTAGGTTGTAAAGAGAATTGTAGTAGTTGCCAAACGCCTGGGATATCTGAGCTGGGAGGACTATTTTCTGTCCTTGGGTATTAATTATAGTAGGTATGTAGGTAGTCGATCGTTTCTCCCTGACTAGTCTGGCTAGCAGTTTCCCGCATTTGTCCCCCGATTCGTATCCAAATCTACGGCATATTTGCAGCGCGGCTTTCGCTTTATATTGTAACAGATCCGTGATCTGTTTACGAAGGAGTATAAGTTCGGTGTCCAATGCAGTGGTAGGGGCATTTTTGTGTTGGTGTTCAAGGACGTGTAACCGGTCCAGGAGAGAGGCGAGTTGCTCATTGCGTTCTTTTTTAAGTCGGGATCCATGCTTAATGAACACCCCCCTTATGACCGTTTTATGGGCCTCCCATAGAATTCCCGGGTCACATTCGCCCCGTCATTTGTCTGAAAGTATAGGGTCAATTCTTTGGAAATGTCTGTTAACACCTCCGGTGTCTGCAGTAGGCTCTCGTTTAGACGCCAGAAACGGGGTCTCGAAGAAGATGCTTCGGAGAATGCGTAAATCATAGTGACCGGGGCATGATCCGACCACGTTATGTTGCCAATGGAGGTAGATTTGACGGCCGAAAGCTGACTGTGGGGGACCAGGAGAAAATCAATCCTGGAGTAGGTTTTGTGTGGGGATGAATAGAACGTGTAGTCACGTTCGTCAGGGTGGCGTAATCTCCAGATGTCAATTAATTGAGCTTTGTGTAAAGCGTTAGCAACTCTTTTCCTAGTACCAGGGAGAACTGAGGAACTACCCGAGGAGGTGTTTTTGGTGGGGAGCAGTGGGACATTAAAATCACCTCCTAACAGTAACTGACCCTCTCTGAACTCCACTAGGGCATCCAAAGTGTGTTGGAGAAAAGTATCCCGGTGGACATTAGGTGCATAAATTGTCCCCAATGTTACCATCTCCTCCCCCAACAGACCCTTAACGAATAGAAATCGGCCATTAGAGTCTCGTAGGACATCTTTAAGCTTCCAGGGCAGTTTACCAGACAGTAAAACTGATACTCCCTTGGACTTAGCTGTTAAGTTTGTGGAATGGTAAGCTAATGGGTAGAATCAATTTTTAAGTATGGGGAACTTGTCTTCACGGAAATGGGTCTCCTGGATAAAGGCGATGTCTATCCGGGAGCGTCTGAGATCTGATAGAAGGATGCGCCTCTTTTCTGGCGTATTCAGGCCCTTTACATTTAGGGATAGCAATTTAACCATCTCCATCTCTTGACCACGGGAAGGGGTGAGGGGGAAGAAAGAAGGGGGAAAGGAACAAGGGAAAGAAGAGATGAAAGTGGTTGATAGAGGAGTGTGGGAATAAGGGGATTAAAGAAGAAAGAAAAGTAAGTGAATTTTCTAGTTAGGCAAATTAAGTATTTGCCAATAGTACTTGTCTTCCTCAGAGTTGAAGACTCGTACCAGCCTAGGTGGGGAAGGGGTTGGAACCGGCTCTGCAAGTGGGTGCTCCATTCCCTCCCACTCCCCCCGGCTGCACCTAGTATAAACGTTTCTATATGTAATAGCATGAGTAGTGTTGAGCGAACCCGGACTGTAACGTTCGGGTCCGTACCGAACTTTCGGGTGTCCGGGGCACGGACCCGGACATTTCAAAAATCGTTCGGGTTCTGTCCGGGGTTCTGCTATTTTACTCCACGTGTTGAGAAGCTGCAGGGCAGCCAATCAACAAGCGTTTCACTGGTTTGCCCTTAGAAGCCATCACAGCCATGCCTGCTAATGGCATGGCTGTGATTGGCCAGTGCATCATGTGACCCAGCCTCTTTATAAGCTGGAGTCACAATGCTGCAGTCACATGCTCCTTGGGTTAGTGTAGGGAAAGGAAGCTGAAAGCGTGAGGGAGAGATTAGAGACATTTTAAGACCTGATCCTGCATCCTGAGATAGATTACTTTACTACTGCTGTCTGTGCTGTTGCTCTGAGGACAGATAGCAGAAATTAGAGATTTTACATACCGCTGCTTTGAGTTGCAGATCAAACTCTGCATAAAACAACGATCGCTACGATCGTGCTTCTTGGGCTTGCTAAAAACTTTACAGGCCCAGGCACGGGGCCTGTGGGCTTTCAAGCCATGCCTGGGCTTGCAATGTCAGGCCCAAG
>BLSH010331398.1:920336-949534 GCA_018402905.1 Glandirana rugosa | reverse complement strand
AATCGGCGTGTATTGATTGGTTTGCGCAAAAGTGGTCGCGTTTACGGATGATGAGAATTCATTTTTGGGGTTTTTAATTTTTTTTTATTTTTTACTAAAAATGGCGGCGATCTGCGATTTTTTGCGGTACTGCGATATTGCAGCAGACATGTCGGAACGTTTTGACACTTTTTTGGGACCACTGGCATTTATACAGCGATCAGTGCTATAAAAATGCACTGATTACTGTGTAAATGCCATTGGCAGTGAAGGGGTTAACCTGCAGGGGGCGCGCTAAGGGTTAACTATGTTCCCTGGGCGTGTTCTAACTGTATGGTGACTGCCCTAACAGGGGAAGGGAAGTTATCACAGTCTTCACGTAAAGGAAGGCTGTGATCACAGCCCTTCCCCCTCACACAGAGCGGAGGTCCGTGTTTACATACACGGACCTCCGCTCATTCGCTCCGGGGGGGGGCATCGCGGGTGGCCGGCGGCAATCGAAGCCGCCGCACCCGCTCCCTGGCCCCCCCTGGACACAGTGAGCGCGCGGGCGCGCCTCCGGCGGCACGCGCGCGCTCACTATACACGTTCCCGCAGCCGCCGTCGTATGACGGCGATTTGCGGGAACGAGCCACTTTGCTGCCGTCAGATGCCGATCGGCAAGTGGTTAAAAACACACCTAAGGCGCGTTTTTTCAAATGCATTTAGACAGGTTTGGCTTTTGGGCATTTATTTTGTTTATTTATTTCATTCGCCAGAATTCAACCTCCCTGGTGGTGTGATTATGTTAGATTTTTGCATCTCAAAGCGGTACATTGTTTTGCATAGAAATGTGGTGTTTTATATTGTAGGCCTGTAATTCTTAGGATTAACTCACTTAAACTGGTAGTAAACCCTCCTATCATTTTTCAAGGAAGCTGCCATCTTGGCCTCTGTTTAATCTACAACTGCCATGATGCTGCACATGTGATCAGCTATGACACCAGCCATTTGATGGTTTCACAGTATGGTTTAGAGCACAACCAATGGGAGTGTTACATTTCTGGCACGTGACTGGTTTTTAACCTGTTAAATGCATGGGTTTACTACCGCTTTAAATCTGTCCAAACCAGAGTCTAGTAGACATCCCGGGTATGGCCAACCCAGTGGGCTGAACAAAAAAAACTGAAGAGCTCAGGAGGAGCCGCTATAATAACTATGCGATGTTAGTACAGCGATCTCCCCTGCTGAGCTATCGTGTTCTGACAGGCGGACACCCCCCGCCCCGCCATTGGCTGAGAGCGCTGATTGGATGCCAATCGGTAGCTCTTTTTTCGGTCATGCCCCTTCAGCGGAAGCCAGCCTTATGGCTGGCCTTTGTCTGACCGGCTGCCGAATGTTGGCCAGTTTCTATTGAACCAGCCGATGCTGCCCAATATTCAACTCGTGTGTACGGTCTTTAAGGTTCTAACTTTTTTTTATTCTATCTAAAACAAAATTTTGACTTGAGTTGGACTTGAAAGTAAAATGTCTTTTCATAACAGGGATTACCCAATCAAACAATGAGAAATCTTAGTTCGGCAATTTAAAATAAGCACGCACGCTGTGTTCTCACTTGTTGCTAGAGGTGACTGCACTCAATTACTCTTTGTCCTTAATATATAAGCTCAATTAGTGCAGGAGATGAAGTCAGACCTGTCTAATTATAAATAGCAACATGACGGCTTTTGCCAATTACGGCAATAGGAATTACTGATATATTGCACAGCAGGGGAAAACATTTTGGTAATGCCCACAGGATAATCCGCAGTAGCGCAATACGTTCTTATTAATCTCGCTTACCTCCCTGGGTAGTATTCCACTTCCTAATGAAGATAAGATCAGATTAATGTCACCTTTTGAGCTAACTGTCCCATTAAGCTTTTCTCACCCTTGATAATTTGCATAAATGTATTATGCAAATGTTCTGCATTAGGGAGTGTCCCTTCCACGTTTGTTGTTCAGCTAAAGGACAATAGCTGGCTGCAAAGTATATATGAGAATTGGGATAGAAAACAAGTACAGGAGGGAAAAGATATGGATTTTAATTTTTTTTCCTCTGGTTGATGTGAACTCAAATTGTCAAATGGAATTACAAGCAGGCCCTATAGCTGTACTCAGGGGCCTGAATTGGACCCAAGTTCAGGGCCGGATTTCATTTGTGTGCCTTTAGGCTACATTTTTAGGCGTCTTTGTTTTGAACACAAATCTGGGTGGACACGATCCAGACGCCGAACAAAAATGTTCATGTTTTGGCCTGTGAGACCGAACGAGGAGTGCCAACTTATCTAGAGTTAAAAGACTATAGACTGGATTAAAATCCATCCTGGCCAATTGCTTGGTTCCTCCCAAAAGTGCTCAGCCAGGAGATGTCAGGGAAAGCCTACAAATCTAAGATTGTTGGTGTACAACCCATCTTTTACTGGCTTGATTTAGCAAACATTGTCTAATAATACTATAAAAAAAAGTTAGTGCTCATTGAATGTGTGCAAAGCACCATAACATAGTTACATAGTTACATAGTCAGTGAGGTTGGAAAAAGACACAAGTCCATCAAGTCCAACCCATGTGTAACAAATGTATTTAAAATAGACATAAAAATATAAATAAAAATATTAAAAAAAAATACCCATGCCCAGCTGCTTATAACCTCTAAGGCAGGGGTAGGCAACATGTGGCCCTCCAGCTGTTGTGAAACTACATTTCCCATGAGGCATTGCAAGGCTGGCAGTTACAATTACTCCCAGAGGCATGATGGAACTTGTAGTTCTGCAACAGCTGGAAGGCCGAAGGTTGCCTACCCCTGCTCTAAGGGTTGATGGACACTGCTTCTCAAAGATGCAGGCTTTTGAGCTTTTTTGAGCTCTCATTTTTTTCCTGCCTGGAAACTACCCTCCATGTTAGCCAATGTGTCATTGCACACTATTGCTTTTTCAGGAGCTTACAGGCATTTAAGCTTACTGGCAGGAAAAACCCCAATAAACTCGTGTTTTTGAGAGGAGCTTTCGAGCAGAAAAGACGCCTAAGCACCCATGAAAAAACATGTAAAAAAGCACAAAAAATGGAAAAATTAGCTGGGGGAGCTTTTCCCAGGCTTTCCCAAGTTAAGTAGAGGCCTACTTTGAGAGTTTGAGTGAGGACGTTCTTTGGGACTTTGGGTGAGGGTGCCTATTCTTTAGGACTCTGGGTGAGGATCTCTGATCTTACGGAGTGTGGGTAGAGTTTTAATTTTTTTGCGGCTCTGGAGGAAGGGTTTCATTCTTTGAGACTCTGAGTGAGGCCATCTGTTCTTTGGGACTCTGGCTAAGGGCCTCCATACTTTGGGTCTCTGGGTGAAGACCTCTGTTTTTAGGACTTTGGTCTGAGTTTGACTCACAGTGCTTCCTTTGGGACTCTGAGAGAGGTCTTTCATTTTTGAGATTCTGAGTAAGGACCTTATTTCATAGGGACTCTGAATGAGGGTCTCTGTAATTTTGGACTTTAGGTGAGGGTCTCCATTCTTTAAAAATCTGGATGAGGGCCTCCATTCTTTGGGACTCTGGATGAGGGCCTCCATTCTTTGGGACTCTGGATGAGGGCCTCCATTCTTTGGGACTCTTGATGAGGGCCTCCATTCTTTGGGACTCTGAATGAGGGCCTCCATTCTTTGGGACCCTGGATGAGGGCTTCTGTTCTTAGGGACTTTGGATGAGGGTCTCTGTTCTTTGGGACTCTGGATGAGGGCCTCTGTTCTTTGGGACATTGGATGAGGGCCTCCATTCTTTGGGACTCCGGATGAGGGTCTCCATTCTTGGGGATTCTGGATGAGTGCCTCCATTCTTTGGGACTCTGGATGAGGGCCTCCATTCTTTGGGACTCTGGATGAGGGCCTCCATTCTTTGGGACTCTGGATGAGGGTCTCCATTCTTGGGGATTCTGGATGAGGACCTCCATTCTTTGGGACTCTGGATGAGGGCCTCCATTATTTGGGACCCTAGATGAGGGCTTCTGTTCTTTGGGACTTTGGATGAGGGTCTCTGTTCTTTGGGACATTGGATGAGGGCCTCCATTCTTTGAGACACGGGATGGATGCCTCTATTCTTTGGGATTCTGGATGAGGGAGTCCATTCTTTGAGACTCTGGGTGAATGTCTCTATTCTTTGGGACTCTGAATGAGGTTCTCCATTCTTTGGAACCCTGGGTGAGGGCCTCCACGTCTCTGGATGGATGTCTCCATTCTTTGGGACTCTGGATAGATGCCTCCACTCTTTGGGACTCTGGATAAGGGTCATCGTTCTTTGGAACTCTGGATAAGGGTGTCCAGTCCTTGGGACTCTGGACAAGGTCCTCCATTTATTGGGACTCTGCTCAAAAGATTTGAGCACTGTGGCACTTTGGCACTGTGAGGGCAACTATTTATGACTATGGATGAGGACTTCTGTTAACTGGAACTCTGGCTGAAGGGACCCTGTTCTTTGAGATTATTTAAAGAGGAATAAGAAGACAGCAGGTAACTGAGCTGCCCAGTGTGGGCTATATATAGAGAGAGAGTAAAGCAGCACAAAAATCCAAAAACATTTTTTTTCATAATTATGCCATAACTGGGTATATTTTGTTCCAGGCCCTCTAAGAAAATACTGTCCACAGTAAGCTTAGAAATGTGGGTCTAATTTACTTTTAAAAAACTGTGCTGGCTTTGAATTTCTAATCAGGGTTCAGAATAATCAACTTTCTTTATCTTTCCTCAAAGTAATATATTGTTTTCCATGAGCATGCATTCACTGGCCATGTGCCAAATTAACTCCTTGTAGTATAGTTTGCCCTCTGGACCACAAAACTCCTGCATCCCATGTTTGAGGTTATGCAGTGACTCACAACCAACCAACAATAAACAGAAGTTTCCAGACAGCAAGTTTTAGTCATGCGATATTTTCTTACTTCTGAAATGCTAGCATTTTTTTCCCTCTGTCATGGAAAAGAAGTAGAATCCCAGTATCTACACAAGGTGAAACAAAAGTCAATCTGAGGAATGAAGTCATATTCTTAAGAGAGTCCAAAGCCAGAAATACTCTCTGTTTCTCCTTAGTCTAGCTCTATCAATGTGACATAACTGAGTCCTTAGATTGGAAGCGGAAACATTTTACTATGGACCCTTGTCAATAGTAGGTTGAGACTAGACCCATTTCAATAACAATAATAAATGTATCCAGGTGGAGTTTTTCTTGCAAAGACTTGGTGATTATCAGACCCTGAAGTGCACATATGTCAAACACAAGGCCCACGGACCGAATCTGGCCCACTAGGCCTTGTCACATGGCCCTCACAACCAGTTTTTCAGCTAGAACTTAGCAGAACTCCATACCGCCACCTCCAGACTCTAATGGCTCGTACACACGGGACGACGATCGTGCGCACGACCGTGTTGAATCGTACGTTGACGGTCGTATGTAGCCTACTGACATGCACACGACGGTCGTACATACAACTTGCGGCCGGCCGAACGTGATTACGCGAACGAGCGTATAATGAGGAAGTAGCGTCACCTTTTGGGCTCCTTCATCTAATTTCATGTTAGTTGAAGTGGACTTGGCGCATGCGTGTTTAGCACAATACAACTTTGTTGAACACAGCTGCTCTACACACGACTCAACGGTCGTATGCGAGCTTGTTGACACGACCAAGTTTTCTAGTCTGCACATACAACTCCCGCGAACGACCGTCGTATGTTCAACTGTTGAAAGCACGGCCACAGACGATCGATTCTGCATACAACGGTCGTGAGTACGACGTGTTGAATATGATCGTCGTCCCGTGTGTACGAGGCTTTACTCTTCGCTCCTGCTCCCCGATGTCACTTGTAAACACAGAGGCCTTCTGTGTTTACAAGGAACAGCTTTACTCTCAGCAGCTCCCAGAACTAACAGATCCCTGCATCTGACAGAGAGTATGCTCTCCCTGCAAGGTGAGGCAGAGCTGCCTACACAGGGAAGTACTAGAGTCAGGACAGGTAGGAGAAAGAGATGTGAGGAAGCATTGGGGGGGGGGGGGGTTGCACACTATGAATAGTGCACCACTAAACCCTGCACTCTGTACACAGCAAACCCCTGAACCCTGCACTCTGTACACAGCAAACCCCTGAACCCTGCACTCTGTACACAGAAAATCCCTGAACCCTGCACTCTGTACACAGCAAACCCCTGAACCCTGCACTCTGTACATAGCGCACCCCTGAACCATTCACTCTGTATGTAGCACACTCCTAAACTCTGCACTCAGCACTCTGTACATGGTGCACCCCAATGATAACAATTAAATTAAAGTGGATGTAAACCCTGGATGAAACAAATCTCCCTACATAAGTTTTACATGTATATCTGCTGTCTTCAGCTTACTACATTCTTTAGAAAGTGCACATTGTGTTCATTTTTTTTCTTCCTGTTTCAGCAGTGGGAGGGGAGTCTAGGCATACACTGTGTGTGAGCTGATTGGAGGAAAGCCCCCCCCCCCCCTCCACATAGGCAGAAAAATGAAGAAACTTGCAGAGATGTGCTGTGAATAGACAAGCTCTCTGCTTATCTATCTCTAAGTTACCTCCCCGCCACAAATTTCCAGCTGCTTTTATCTTGTATGACGGAGAGCTTGTCAGAAGTTATCATGCTGATAACAGAGGAACGGAGCAGAAAAAAGACACGGCACTTAGGGCTTTGGAGAGAGATAAGTAAACCCTACAGATATATGTGCCCAAGTCAGATTTCATAAATGGGGTTTACATCCACTTTAAGTTTGACATCCCTGTGGATAGCAAGGGAGGTCACATCCACACAGATTTTCACCAATCTCATTCACACACATCCATGGTGTTAAATGCATTTTGCTGGACATTACTTCAAATTATGTTAACTCACGGGGTACATGTATATATAATGAATGGATCCCCAACATACAGCACAAATTGCACATGTACAGCACACACACACACACACACAACAAACACACCTACACTATAGCACATCACAGCACACATAAGCAAATCATCTGTGTGGTTTGCTGTGTTGAAAAAAAATAGTAGTGGTAGGTGCGCTATTTCATGCATTGAGGTGTGCTGTCAGCCCAATCAATATGAATAGGTTGCCTTAGCCCTGGGCACTTTAGTGCAAGGAAACACTTGCTTTCATTCTTTGCATGGTGTGAATGGGCCCTCTGGGAACTCAGAATGAACCGGACACCCACTGTTCACCTTTCTGTGTAAAAAAGGAACAAGACTTTCACTTTGCATCCTCATATTAGCTAAATTAGGTCAATTTAGAGGATTGTGAGGGATAACACCCTTCTCTTAAGTGAGGCATTTGCCCAGCCATTGGCAGCATTAAATGGCTTTGTCACATGGGGGTTGCTAGTAAAAATGGCCCATATTCTGAACAACTAGTGGGCAGATTGGTTTCTTTTTGGCTAGTCTGTGAATACTTAAGTGATGTATGACCACCCTAAACTTTCAAGGTCATGAGATATCCATTGGGATATTGGAAGACTGGCAGTCAAGTTGCCTGATCTGAAGTCCTTTAGGATTGGAAATGCTAGATGATCAGATATGGCATTTTGGTGTGTATGGCTAAATCAATTAAAGACCTAAGCTTAGGACAAGAATCATTCTGATCAGATCCGAGCCTGGAACAATTTAGCTTTTAATGTGTGTTGGGTGATCTCCCCACTGCTTTCAATGCAGAACACGTAATCAGCACTAAAGAGTTGATGTACGAAAAATGGAGAGTGCAAAATCTGGTGCAGCTCTGCATAGAAACCAATCAGATTCCAAGCTTTATCATCAAAGCTTAATTGAACAAGCTGAGGTTAGAAGCCAACTGCTTTCTATGCAGAGCTGCACCAGATTTTGCACTCTCCAGTTTTCGTAAATCACCCCCCAGGTTAGTGCAGCTTATATTTCTTTCTGGGTGTTTACATTTCTTTTACCAATCCAAAAACTTGCTGGCAGGTAATTGACCTGCATCTCAACTGGCATTATGCAGATTTACAAGAGCATAGCTAGGGACAGTAGAGGTCATTAAGAGGAAACCCTGATCAATGTGGGGAACCAGGAGATCGACACTCCTAGAAGTGTTGGTTTCAGAAGAAAAGTCAGCTGGTGGTTTCTCATCAATGGAGCCGGGTTGGGCAGAGCAGGCAGGAACAGAGATAAGTATTTACTATCTTCTTTACAAGGCCAGCTTTTATTGGAGCTTTTGGTTTGTTGGCAGAGTTGCTTGAAACCATCCTTGTGTTTATTGCTTATCGGTCGGTACAGCTGAAAAGCGGTTGTGTAGATAGTAGATTCCATACCGCCTCCAACAACACAATAAAGTTTATGGCCAAGTTCACACCTTTGCATTTCCATTTCCATTTGTTTTAAAACATATTTTTCACTGCACGTTGATGCACATTGAAGCATATTTTTAAAGAGCATGAACAATGAACAAACAGGAAGATGGGACTTTAAATGAAGTGCATGATGGGTCAAAAAACAAAATGAAAATATTTAATAGTTTTTTTGTTTACTTGAATTCATATTCAAAAATTGATAAATAAATATACAAGAATTAAAAATCAAATGCCTGCATGATTTCAAATACTCTATTCCCTCACATTAGAGAAGGGTTGGGTATATTGAATAAAAGTGACATAATTAATATTATTTCATAGACAATTCATATACCAATGAAAAAAGTCATAAAATAGATACATAAATCGTAGCAAATTAATAAGGAGGATAGCACATGATTATAATCTAGTCATGACATCTGTTGGCTCGACGCATTTCGTGACCTGGTGTCACTCATCAGGAGCAAGTGTGTAGTGCATTTCTGTAATGACACATTGAGGGTTCTAAGTAGCTGTCATAACTTATAATAGATAAAAAATATATATATAACAACAGGGGCCCCTTTCGTTGCTCTCTTTGCTTCCTTCCTATTTTACCTGTCACTTGACTATTTCTCACTGTATCTACCCTTTCATATCATTATTCCACTCATCCCCATCTGGGGACTTCATTACCCCTTTGTGTACTAACACCCCCACTTTTCCTCAGTCACAGTTCGTTTTGATTGGTCCATCATGGCTCACCCCTTACCATTGACTGATGCCCGCCTGTCGGGGGTTGCCTCGGTTGCAACCCATCGTGGGGCACTCTATCTCAGCTCCCGGACTGGATGGTCCCCATTTAGAGGTGTCCCCTTTTCCCGGTGCCGTGCCTTCTTAGTACGGAACCCTGTAAGTAGCACAGGGGGTACACTTTTGTTCCCCTTTTGTTATATATATATATTTTTTGTCTATTACAAGTTATGAAGTTACGAAGGCCAATTACCTGACATTAATTATGTCACTTTTATTCAATATACCCAACCCTTCTTTAATGTGAGGGAATAGAGTATTTGAAATCATGCAGGCATTTGATTTTTTATTCTTGTATATTTATTTATCAATTTTTGAATATGATTTCAAGTAAACAAAAAAACTATTACATATTTTCATTTTATTTTTTGACCCATCATGCACTTCATTTAAAGTCCCGCCTTCCTGTTTATTCACACACCCAATTTAGGGCTGGAGACAGATGACTTGATCCCTGCCTCATTGAAAGTCCCGCCCTTCCCCTTTCTAAATATTTTTAACATGTTTTCATGCATCTGTAGGGGTACCCCCATAGGGGCTGCTGTGTGTAGTAGTTCACCTGTCACCCTGCCAATCCATTCACGCTTTTCCACACATCCGGAGTCAGGAGGACAGGCCGGTACTTTTTGATGTTTTATTAGGGGATTTAACTTGGATGAGGTGTGGGAAATTATGGGATGCCCAATGAATCAAACAGTTCCTGAATGGGACTACATACAGTATACACACTCCTGTATATACTCTTCTGCTTTCCTCCAGCACAATCTTGCTCAAAGAAAACTCCTCTTCCTCTCTCCTGCACAACACTTCTATGGCCTAGCTAGCACATTGTGAGGCCTACCTTGGACTCTTGCCAGGTCTCAATGACCCACCCATGACAGGCAGAGACCACGGGCCCTTCTTGTGTAGCAAAAAATTGGTGAAGGTGTGCTAGCTAGCCTCAGTGAACTACTGCTCCCAGTCAGTCCCTCCTCAGGCCCCGCCAGCCCTCCTGGCTGCAGCGACTCAACTCCACTTCCCAGTGACACCATAGTCCCTGCTGGCTCCATACCCTTCTCAGACTGTTTCTCTTCTCCCTGTCTGCTCCGGCGTGCCTTTCCAACCTCCCTGGATGTGTGTCACTCACCAACACCTGGTGGATCCCTCCTGGAGACCCACCCGGCAACACCACTCCGTTGCTCTCTCCTGGTCAGGACTCCCCATTGGATGTGCTGAGGGGTCCCTTGCACTCCCGAGCCTCTGGACCCAAGGTCACCTCCCCAGACTGGGGGCTCCCTCAAGGGTCCCTGCAACTAGTGCGCCATCTAACAGTTCTTCCACCCGAACTCTCCTCTCTCGCTGGGCTGACCCCGGGTTTTGAGGAGGCCTGCCCCCTGCCAACCAAAGTTGGGGATTGGTCAAGGCTCCCCAAAACACTCCAGGCAGCTCCACCCCTCTTCCCCATCCTTTCCTCTAGAACCCTCTAGAAGCAAAGGGGAAGTAACCAAGAGTTATCACAACCTGTGAGTCACCAGCCACTCCCTGAGCCACTCCCAGCCCAGAACCAAAACACACAGGCCTAGCTTGGAGCTAGGCATGTTTAGATTTACCTACACTGCCAGAAAACCCTATTCTAGCAACTCTCTACCCAGAGGGTGCTACACATCATAGATTTTTCAGGTTGGCCAATAAAAAAATATTTAGGCCAGGTTTATCCAGGTCTGCTTTTGCTCATTTCTTGGCACATTTTTTAATGTTTGATGTAACGTGTCAATGTGCGTTTACATTATGGGTTGTGGTATAAAACAAGCCATTCATTTGAAAATAGAAATGAAAGGCAAAACATTTGTGTATACATAAAAAAAATGATAAATACTTTTTTTTACCTTTTTCACATACCCTTTGTCCTCATCTGCATAAGGAGCTCAGAGAGCTAGTGGAGGAGAAACAGCAGGACACTAGTCTTGAATGTGTGTGGGGGGGGGGGGGGGGGGGGCACAGCAAGAAAACTTTTATTTTTCAATAGAAAAGGACTGTCAGGAAAACCAGGGATTTCACACAAAGGAAGGAATACCAAGAGAACAGGATACTTTTTTTGTGCAAGTACATGGTACAGCAGGCACATATACAAAATGATAGGGTAACATATTCTTTAAAATATAAAATAATATTTTGCACTAAATTGTAATAGAACCAGCAAGAGCTGCACCCATATGCCATCTGAATACCTTGAATGGTTTTAATAATGTATATACAAGCTATTGTGTGCAGGATGGATTTGATTTAAATTTAATCCATTTAAATCACTATTTAAATCATAATTTTATTCACTAGTAAAAAGGTTTGATTTAAATCGTAATTTTTAAAGAACAATTGTCATCTCTGTCCCGCAGCGGCTCCTCCTCTGACCTGCTGTTGACTCACCGACAGTCCCATTCACTTTAATGGTGATGTGGCAGTGACACAACAAGGTGAGGGACGTGGCGGCAGCAGGTGAGTGGATGCCCGCTAACAGGCGTTGCCATGATGGATCTGAAATGACAGGTGCTCTTTACGTAAGGCCTTATTCTTGCTGGTAGAATCTTTAATATTTGCAAACAAAATGAAGGTTTCCTATTTAGAATAATAAGCTGTCAGGTTAGTAAAACAGCGATATCAGAACCGATCCAATCATACAGTCTGTAGTGTACATAGATTTGCAAAACAATGGGATACAGGAATATTCCTGAACTTTGTTTGATCTCAATGTTACAGTGACATTGTGTGAATGCGTCAATGCAGTGCATGTTATCTCAGCTTGCAGAGCTTGGATTCATTGAATGAGTTTACAAAAAATGTAATTATTGCAGAATATACAGCCTCATGCTACATAACTAAGCTCCAATTCATGCTGAATAAACTAAAATATTAATTTATCTTGAATATAAAACTGTTTTTAGATAGATTTTTACTGAAAAAGCATTGTTTTTTAAATTTAAAATTAATCCTCATCATCTGTAAACACAGCAACTTTTGTGCAAACCAATTAATAAACGCCAATTGTGATTTTTTTTTAGCAAAAATATGAGGAAGAATATAAATTGGCCAAAACCGATGAATAAATTTGTCTTTCTATATATTTTTTTTGGAATTGTATTTTAGCAAAAAGTAAGAAATATATTTTTTTTTGCTTGAAGTGATTGTAGCCGTATTAGTGCAATAGTGCCAGAGAAAACTGAGTACTGTCCTTGATACTGAAAAATTTTATGTTAGTGCAAATAAAAAAAGTATCAAGGACAGTACTCATTTTTTTTTGCAAAATTGTTGCTTTTTCTTTGTTTATAGCGGCGATCAGAAATGACGCAGCGGTGACCAAATACCACCAAAAGAAAGCTCTATTTGTGGGAAAAAAAGGACGCAAATTTCGTTTGGGTACAACGTCGCATGACCGCGCAATTGTCAGTTAAAGCAGCGCAGTGCCGAATCGCAAAAAGTTCTCTGGTCCTACAGTGGGAAATCCTTCCGGGGCTGAAGTGGTTAAAATAAATTTAATAAAAAATAAAAAAAACGATTTAAATCAAAAAAATCGATATAAATAAAAAAAATCTGATTTAAATTAAAAAAATATGATTTTTTTTTTTTAAATCATCGATTTTTATACATGGCTTCCTGGCAAAAATATTGATTCAATACTGTGCAAATAATAATAATAAATAAATATATAAGACGTGCAAAATTTCAATCCATGCAATTGTATGAATTAATAAATAATAAAATTAATAAATCCATATGTCACAAATAAATGTGTCACAAAGTGTTCAGTAAAAAGGAAATAGTCCATGTTTTCTATCATATAATGGTGCATTCCAAAGTCACCAACAGTGTGGAAAGTGCCCTTCAGTGCCGCTCATCAGTGCCACCTCATCAGTGCCCACCAGGGCCACCTATCAGTGCCCATCAGTGCCGCCTTATCAGTGCAGCCTATCAGTGCCCATCAGTGCAGCCTATCAGTGCCCATCAGTGCTGCCTCATCAGCGCACATCAATGAAGAAGAAAAATTACCTATTTTTAAAATTTTATAACAAAGTATGAAACTGTTTATTTTTTCTTTCAAAATTTTCAGTCTTTTTTTGTTGTTTTAGCAAAACATAAAAAGCTCAGCAGTGATTAAATACCACCAAAAGAAATCTCTATTTGTGTGAAAAAATATAAATATTCCATTTGGGAACAGTGTAGCATGACTGCGCAATTGTCATTCAAAGAGTGACAGCGCTGAAAGCTGAAAATTGGCCTGAGCAGGAAGGGAGTTTAACCACTTCAGCCCTGGAAGGATTTCCCACTTTAGGACCAGAGCACTTTTTGTGATTCGGCACTGCGTCGCTTTAACTGACAATTGCGCGGACATGCGACGTTGTACCCAAACGAAATTTGCGCCCTTTTTTCCCACAAATATAGCTTTCTTTTGGTGGTATTTAATCACCTCTGCGTCATTTCTGATCACCGCTATAAACAAAAGAAGAGCGACAATTTTGCAAAAAAAAACAAATTTCTTACTTTTTGCTAAAATACAAATCCAAAGAAAATATATAAAAAACATTTGTTTCCATCGGTTTTTTATATTCTTCCTTATATTTTTGGTAAAAAAAAAAAAAATTGCAATCAGCGTTTATTGATTGGTTTTCACAAAAGTTGCAGCGTTTACGAATGATGAGAATTAATTTCTAGGGTTTTTACTAGTAATGGCGGTGATCTGCGATTTCTAGTGGTACTGCAATATTGCAGCGGACATGTCGGACCATTTTGACACTTTTTTGGGACCATTGGCATTTATACAGCGATCAGTGCTATAAAAATGCACTGATTACTGTGTAAATGCCATTGGCAGTGAAAGGGTTAACCTGGAGGGGGCACTCTAAGGGTTAACTGTGTTCCCTGGGCGTGTTCTAACTGTATGTGGGCTGGGCTGGCTGGGGGAAGGGGGTGATCATGGCTTCCATATACAGCAAGCCTTTGATCACAGCCCTTTCCCCCTCTAACAGAACGGAGATCCGTGTCGGTGGTTTGTGATATCGAGCCACTTTGTCGCTGTCAGACGGTCGGCAAGTGGTTAAGTGCCCAGTAAGCAAGTGCTTAATCAGAGAAGCAGCCAAGAGGCCCATGGTAACTCTGGAGGAGCTGCAGAGATCCACAGCTCAGGTGGGAGAATCTGTCCACAGGACAACTATTAGTCGTGCACTCCACAAATCTTCCTTTTATGGAAGAGTGGCAAGAAGAAAGCATTGTTGAAAGAAAGCCATAAGAAGTCCCGTTTGCAGTTTGCAAGAGCCATGTGGGGGACACAGCAAACATGGGGAAGAAGGTGCTCTGCTCAGATGAGACCAAAATTGAACTTTTTTGGCCTAAAAGCAAAACGCTATGTGTGCCAGAAAACTAACACTGCATATCACCCTAAACACACAATCCCCACTGTGAAACATGGTGGTAACAGCATCATGTTGTGGGGATGCTTTTCTTCAGCAGGGACAGGGAATCTGTGTTGATGGGAAGATGGATGGAGCCAAATACAGAGCAAGCTCAGAAGAAAACTTGCTAGTGTCTGCAAAAGACTTGAGACTCGGGCAGAGGTTCACCTTCCAGCAGGACAACGACCCTAAACATACAGCCAGAGCTACAATGAAATGGTTTAGATCAAAGTATATTCATGTGTTAGAATGGTCCAGTCAAAGCCCAGACTTAATTCCAATTGAGAATCTGTGGCAAGACTTTGAAAATTGCTGTTCACAGATGCTCTCCATCCAGTCTGACAGAGCTTAAAGTGGATGTAAACCCACCACCCACCCAGTATAAACTAATGACACAGTATTAATGTATACATACATGCAAGCCTCCTGCATCTATCCCTACCTTGCAAATGTCCTTCCTGTAAGCACTAGCAGCTCTGTAAAACTTTGAAATCAGGGGGTGTCTGTGTTTGCTGGAGTTTGGTGGGTGGAGTTGTGATGTCACAAACCTCCCCATCCACCTCTATAGTGAGACATTGAGGAGGGAGGGAGGGGGTAGTGTAAAACTTTCTCTGCTGCGTGAAGGAGATAAGCAAATTGCTTGTCACTCACAGAGCAGGGGGCGGATCGACTGTGTATTTCCCTGTTAGTCGGACTTTCTCTTCCTGAAAAAAGATAAGCTCATTACTCACAGTTGGATTAACTCTTTGTGGCAAGACTGGGCACAGATGATATGACATGCTATACTCTACCAGGCAAAATTATTCATTACATTTTTTTTTTTCAGGTTTACATCTACTTTAAGCTATTTTGCAAAAAGAATGGGCAAAAATGTCCTCTCTAGATGTGCAAAGCTGGTAGAGACATCCCCAAAAAGACTTGCAGCTGTAATTGCAAGGAAAGGCGATTCTACAAAGTATTGACTCAGGGGGCTGAATACAAATGCACCCCACACTTTTCACAGATTTATTTGTAAAAAAATTTTGGAAACCATTTATCATTTTCCTTCCACTTCACAATTATGTGGCACTTTGTGTTGGTCTATCACATAAAATCCCAATAAAATCCATTTACGTTTTTAGTTGTAACATGACAAAATGTGGAAAATTTCAAGGGGTATGAATACTTTTTCAAGGCACTGTAATTTTGGTAGATATTGCGGATGTGGCTTCATAGTGGTCCAAATAATGTATAGAGTACCTAGGGCAGCATAATGTCCAAACACACAAGCCTGGGGCCGGCACAGATATAAATGGTTTAATGGTTTATCTAAAGTAAAGCACTGCAAAATATCCTGTATAAATGAGTAAAATAGATGGATAATCCCCATCCAAAGACCTATAGACACCTCTAGTGAAAGGTGGCTACAATAAGATAAACGACACAAAGGCCTTCAAGCATCATTGTGTTGGCTCCATCGCACAGACAACCCAACCAGCTACTGATGGATTTTCAATGTAGAATGACTGACAGGTGAGCAAATGAGCAGGATGTTTAAAAGTCCAAAGGGAAAAGGGATATTTGCCGACACACATTAGCCGCCTTGACCACGAAATCCCTCTGTCCAGGCACATGTCAGGGAGATTAGCTCTTATTCACAAAGCAGAAGAATTAGGCCTGGGAACTGAGGTTTCTGGTTTGACCTTACAACATCCACTGGTGCCTCACTGATCGTCTTTCACTTAGGAAGAGCCAAAACTGTAATAACATGATACCTTTCCATCACGGTCCCTTGGCATGTGTCTGCAGCAAGTCCGATCATGGCGTTTCTGATGATCCGTGAGTCACCGTCAGCTGAAAAACGATCTTGGGGATAAGTAAATAAGTCAAATTTCACGGCTCTTGACGTAGCATGAAGACTATCAGCATGCACCATATAGAGTATCAAGATCACAGAGGGTTCAGATGAGTTATGGCAAAAAAGCATAAAATCTTCCACAATTAAAAGTATTATTCATTCGATTGTCAGAGATTTGATGATACATATGTGTGGGAAGAATAAACAAAGGGATTCACAAGAGAGCAGCTTCAAAGACAATGTTATAATCTGTTGTAAAATGTCTTTGACTGATTATTCTTCAAGTAGGAATAATTAGTCTTGCAAGATTATCATATAAAATATTCATTTATCTCTACATTTTATTGATTCATTGAGTGCTGAAATATTTCTTACAGAGAACACAGAGCTGGCCCCTCTGCGTGCAGTCAAGGGGGAGCTTACCTTCACACATCCCAAGCAATATCAAATATATAGAAAAGACAATTTAGGTACAAAGCAGACAATTGAAAATACTGGCATATTTTTGAATTGTGAGAGGAAAGCAATAATGATGTAAGGAGAGAAAAAAAAAAAGTCAAACCCATGGGGGGGCATGTGTACCCCTCCGCCTACGCGTTTCGCCACTCTGACTAACCAGAGCTTTGTCTGTTTTTTTACTGTAGTGCGTCACGGGGGGAGACTCTGGGCAGAGTGGGATTGCTCTGATGGGGTGGGGGAGAGGGAGTGGAGTGGAGTGTCGGGGCGACATTGATAGGGTGCCCCCTGGGTGTTTTTTCTGTGAGGAGGGGTTCCTCACCCTTGCCAATGCTGTTTGCCAATCATATGTCCAATAAATATCAATTGCATTGCAATTGGTAGCCCTCATAGGTGTATATTTCTTTGGTGGTTGTTTTTGCATGTATTATTTTGGAAACACCTCCCCTCAGTGTATAGGGTATGAGCACCTCTTCATAATATTCCCAGGATTCATACATTTGAGTTTTTTTCACTATTGAACCTATTATCCAATAATTAACCACCGAGCAACTAGGAAGCCAAAAGACGTGTAGGTGGTTGCAGAGGCAATAAGTGACATAGGCAGTTGCAGTATAAAATTTTATTGAAGAGTTGCAGCAACCATTCACAACAAACCTGGAGGCAGACTATCCAACCGTGTGCACTCAAGGGTTTCCAGCAATGTGACAGGAGCAGATTTCAGCAGGACTGAGAGTGGCAGTTAAGAGAGCAGAATGCGGCCTGGCCGTCTCATGCCCGATTGAGAAGGTATCCTATGCTTTCCCTTTTCATCAGGAACCTTTCCCTATCTCTAGTGCTGTCCCTAGAAAATGGGGTACCTTTCCCTATGCTACCCACTCACATAAAGTGCGCCAATGCCGGTAGCCAGGCCTTAAATAGGTTCTGCCAAGATGGCCACCAGAGTCACATGGGGCGACAGCATCCAACTGGATTGCTTGCACATTGATCCCGGGAAACCATAGAGGAACCTTCTTCCCCATGACTTCCTCTCCAACTGCAGAGCCGCTACGGTTGAGTGCCACATACAGTGGAGGAAACAGACTGCACCTGCACATAGTGGAGATCATTTGGTTAATATGGTAAAATGGAATTGTAGCCAAAACATGTCAACTTAGGCTAGACTTGGAAAAAGTTAGAACCGCTGACAAATGTTTACTGCCATCTGTGTCCCCAATAGCAAGTTTTATTCTTAGTTTCTGTTAGGGAATTAGGGGATATCCATCCAAAAGGCTTATGCATAAACCTGCAGCACAGTACAGACCACATAACCCAGGTACTGGTTGCTGAAAAAACAGGTTGTTGGTGCCACAGCAAACAGGAGAAAATAAGTTGCCAGCATACCTATATTCTGTTGCAATAAAACCAACTTTATTGACATACACTATATTACCAAAAGTATTGGGATGCCTGCCTTTACATGCACATAAACTTTAATGGCATCCCAGTCTTAGTCTGTACTAAGTTCAATATTGAGCTGGCCCACTCTTTCCAGCTTTAACAGCTTCAACTCTTCCGGGAAGGCTATCCACAAGGTTTAGAAGCGTTTTTATGGGAATGTTTGACCATTCTTCCAGAAGCACATTTGTGAGGTCAGAAACTGATGTTGGACAAGAAAGCCTGGCTCGCAGTCTCTGCTCTAATTAATCCCAAAGGTGTTCTATTGGGTTGAGGACTCTGTGCAGGCCAGTCAAGTTCCTCCACTCCAAACTCGCTCATCCATGTCTTTATGGACCTTACTTTGTGCACTGGTGGGCAGTCATGTTGGAACAGGAAGGGGCCATCCCCAAACTGTTCCCACAAAGTTGGGAGCATGAAATTGTCCAAAGTGTCTTGGTATGCTGACGTCTTAAAGCGGTTGTCTACCCTATTTTCTGACTTTTACCTACAGGTAAGCCTATAATAAGGCTTACCTGTAGGTAAAATGAATATCTCCCAAACCTATACGTTTTAGGAGATATTCCCTCTCTAAACAGCTTCGGCGTTACGGCGCATGCGCCGTGTATGTCCCAGCAAAGGCCCGGCAATAGGGCCGGATCTTGCCGGAAAGACGGGTCCTGTGCGCATGCGTGGGAGTGACGTCTGGTGGCTCCAGCCATTCATAGCGCCGGAGCCGCGTACCCAGAAGCAAGATCCGAGGGAAGATGTCCGCTCCCTCAGAGGGGACCGATCAGCCCAGTCGGATCTTCGTTTCAAGGTGAGTATTTCATAATGAGCTAGTATGCGTTGCATACTAGCTCATTATGCTATTGTCCGGCAGGTTGTTATTTTATTTTTTTAAATGGGTAGACAACCGCTTTAACAGTATCCTTGACTGGAACTAAAGGGCCAATCCCACCCCCGGAAAAGCAACCCCACACCATAATCCCCCCTCCTCCAAATGATTTGGACCAGCGCAAAAAGCAAGGTCTACAGAGACATGGATGAGCAAGTTTGGGGTGGAGGAACTTGACTGGCCTGCACAGACTCCTGACCTCAACCCAATAGAACACCTTTGGGATGAATTAGAGTGGAGACTGCAAGCCAGGACTGCTTGTCCAACATCAGTGGCTGACCTCACAAATGCGCTTCTGGAAGAATGGTCAAACATTCCCATAGACACTCCTAAACCTTGTGTCCAGCCTTCCCAGAAGAGTTGAAGCCGTTATAGCTGTAAAGGGTCGGCCAACTCAATATTGAATCCTACGGACTAAGACTGGGATGCCATTAAAGTTAATTTGCATGTAAAGGCAGGCGCCCCAATACTTTTGGTAATATAGTATACATATGGAATTTTATTTTCAAAATTTTCGGTCTTATTTTGTATGTTTAACAAAAAAAAAACTGTTGTGAATAACTACCATCAAAAGAAAGTTTTATTTGTGTGAGAAAAATGATAAAAATGTCATTATGAGTACAGCGTTGCATGACCGCGCAATTTTCAGTGTGACAGCGCTGAAAGCTGAAAATTGCCTTGGGCAGGAAGGGGGTGGAAGTGCCTGGTTTTGAATTGGTTAGTAGGTTTGGGATTTCATTCGATTAGCAAATCTGGGCAAAATTTTAATGGTCAATGATGAAAGGAAAGATTGCTCTGATGATCGTAGGTATGTACAAATGTTTGAATGCAAATCCAAATGTGTATGGCCAGTTTAATTCTCTACTTTTTTACTTGGCAGCTGTATATATTCACAGGAAAGCCTTAAGCAAAAAAACTGTGATTTTTTTTATTTTTTTCAATAGGCTCCATAATGTCCTCTCTCTTGCACAGGAAGCACTTTACAGAAGAGTGAGGAAGGTGCGGCAGTGTGAAGGACCATCCTGGCTCCTTTCCTTTCCCCGCTCTTAGGCAGGTTACTTGGACTCTGCTAAATCTGAAAAGTCTCCCTTCTCTGCTTGGCAGCACCATGATAAAATCTTCACTGCCATCTTTATAGCCTCCATCCACTTTCATCATCTGCACTTTGAACCCAGGAGAGTTGATTTTATTGATATCCATGAAGCTGACATGACTTCCTGGGACTGACCAGCTGCCTGTGCAGATGTGAGAGGAGAGCGGGACTATGAAATGACCTCACAACATATGGCAGCACAACCTGAGCTGGAGGGGCTCTATCCCTATATATTGACAGGAGAAGACAAAACATGGCTTAAAGGGTTCACAGATTATTATTATTATACAGGATTTATATAACGCTAACAGTTTACGCAGCGCTTTACATTGTAAAAGGGAGACAAAACAGCTACAATACAAGAAGATACAAGAGGATCAAGATGTCCCTGCTCAGAAGAGCTTACAATCTAATAGGATGGGGCAGGTAGTACAAAAGGTTCTAACTCTGGGGAATGAGTTGTTGAAAGAGGTAAAAGGTTAGTTGGAGGTGTGATAGGCTTCTCTGAAGAGATGAGTTTTCAGGGATTGCCTGAAGGCAGCAAGAGTAGGAGATAGCTAGAGAGGTTGAGGTAGAGAGTTCCAGAGGATGGCAGAGGCTCTGGAGAAATCCTGGAGACGAGCATGGGAGAAGGTGACAAGGGAGCTTGAGAGTAGGAGGTCTTGGGAGGAACGGAGAGGACGGTTTGGGTGATATTTGGAGACAAGATTGGGGATGTAGCTCGGGGCAGAGTTGTGAATGGCTTTGTATGTTGTGGTTAGTATTTTGAATTGAATTCGCTGGGCGATTGGGAGCCAATGTAGGGATTGGAGAAGAGGGGTGGCAGACACTGAGCAGTTGGTATCCGAAAGTACAAAAAAGTGGCATTTTATTTGGGACTCCTGAGCTCAGTCCCAGACAATTCCTTTCACTTGCTACAGAAACTAGAACAGGGGACTCCAATTTTTTCATTGTATATTTTACGAATATTCGCCGGTCGAAAAAAATCAGTTTTCTAAATGAATAAACACTTCAAAAGTCCCCCTTTTGCATCATAAGTGTCCCCCCCCCCCCCCACATCAGAGCCCACCTTCCCCATCAGAAGCCCCCTCCCATTACATCAAAGTCCCTTTCCTCCTTCAGAGTCCCCTTTTCACATCAGAAGCACTTCAGAGTCCCCCTTTTATATCAGAGACCCCCTCTATCATAAAAAGTCCCCCATCACATCAGAACCCCTCTTCACATGAGAGCTCCCTGTCACTTTAGAGCCCCTCCAACCTCTTCAAATCAGAGTCCCCCTTTTACATCAGAAGCCCCTTCACATTGGAATGCCTCTTTAGCTGAGTTGCTAAAAGAATCACTTTACTGTCCTATGTAAATCACGATGATGAAAACATGGTGCCTGCAGGCATAACCCTTGGTTCACACCTATGGGTTTTTAGTGTGTTTTGCAAAAACACACTACAGTTAATTCAACATGGTTTACTATAAGACACATTCACATCCCATTTTTCAGCCGCTTTGCGTTTTTGATGGTTTTTGCATTTTTTTTTTGCCTAAGGGCTAGGGTTAGAGTTAGGGTTAAGGGTTAGGGTTAGAGATGGAGTTAGAGTTAAAGATGGATTTAGGGTTAGGGTACAGATAAGGTTAAGGTTAGAGATAGGTTAGAGATAGAGTTAGGGTTAGAGATACATTAGGGTTAGAGTTAGGGTTAGAGCTAGGATTAGGGTTAGAGTTAAGGTTAGAGATAGGATTAAGGTTCGGGTTAGAGATAGAGTTAGAGATAGAGTTAGGGTTAAAGATAGAGTTAGGGTTAGAGACAGAGCTAGGGTTAGAGATAGGGTTAGGGTTAGAGATAGAGTTAGAGATAGAGTTAGTGTTAGAGACAGAGTTAGGGTTAGAGATAGAGTTAGAGATAGAGTTAGGGTGAGAGAAACATTAGGGATAGGGATAGAGTTATTGTTAGAGACAGAGTTAGGGTTAGAGATAGGGTTAGTGGTAATTGTTAGGGTTAGCATTCTAACCCTAAAAATTACCACCAACCCTTTCTCTAAGCCTAACTCTTTCTCTAACCCTAACATTTAACCCTAACACTTAGGCTAAAAAAATGCAAAACGCATCAAAAACACATGTTCAAAAAATGCAAAATGCGCCAGAAAAACGCATCAACTGCAACCTGCATAGATGTGAACCTTGTCTAAAGATCAGTAAGTGCTTGTTTAGAATATGCAAATACTTGAATGTCCATAGCCTAGCCACAGGTACACTGTACACTGGCCATTTTGTTATTAGAACCTACTGCAAAAAGGAATAGGGCCTTTGTATATCATGTACTTTGGCTGTTATAGTAAATGGGACTCAATGTCCTTCTCTGCCAATGAGAACCTTTTAAACAGCATGAAAATGCACCTGGCCCAGGGTAGCATACTAGTTCTGGAGACCCTTATGGGGAAAATAAATGTGTGTTTTTTTTCCTGGAACCAGTAAACATATACTTTTTACATATGAGGGTTCTCCTGGCTAGAAGCGTATTCCATTGAATTTTATCAGCATGCACATAGCCATCAGCCACAGCATGTTACACACTGGATGCACCTAGGGACAATCACCTTATGTCTATAGGCCTCTATCTAATTTTTTCAGTTTCACGGTTGAAGGAGAGTTGCTTTATAAAGGTTGTGCTTGTTCTCCTTTAGAGCTCCCAGTCCTCCTGCGTCCCTATTGTTTGGCCACCAGGAGGTGGGGGTGGCTCGTCCCACCATATCAAACAGGATTGCAGAATGGAGCCATTAAGCTGACTGCCAAGAGACCGAATATGATACAGTGCTATCGGTTTTCTATAAAAAGTTCTCTCAATGGATCCACTCCACCAACTGCTCCAACAAGCTGGATTCAGTTAAAAGGCTCCTAGAAATACTGTGAATTAATTATAGGTAACATTTTTTTTCCACCAGGGTCAGGGTCAAATATTAGAATAAAGTGAAATATTCAAGTACCTACAAACAAGCAACATTATTCCAAATTCACACTTGAATATGATCTCCAACTTCACATTTCTATGCTTTATAGCAGGTTATAATTCAATAAATCTAATCAAAATAAGTAGAGTGACTCAAAACCTCAACCTATTGAACATCCTTGGATGATGGTCAGGTGCCCACAAACTGGAAAGTGGTATTTAGCTTAGAGCAGAGGCAGCAACAATAACACCCCTTCATTGGTGTCAGTGACAGTGGCAGCAATAAATCCCCCCTTCATTGGTGTCAGGGTCAGCAAAAGATAACCTCCCCCATTTTCACTGGTGTTTATTGGCAGTGCCAACAATAAATCCCCATTTGTTGGTGTCAGTGACTGCAATAGATAACCTCCCCCATTTCCACTGGTGTTTATTGGCAGTGCCAACAATAAATCCCCATTTGTTGGTGTCAGTGACTGCAATAGATAACCTCCCCCATTTTCACTGCTGTTTATTGGCAGTGCCAACAATAAATCCCCCTTTGTTGGTGTCAGTGACTGCAATAGATAACCTCCCCCATTTTCACTGCTGTCCAGTGGCAATGGCAGCAATAAATACCCCCTTCACTGGTGTCAGTGACTGCAATAAATATCCATCACCTCCTTTAATTCAGTGGCAGTATCAAAATTAAATAATAATCCCCTTCCCCTTTGTGACTGGTGACAGCAGCAAATAACGACAATAAATTACACCCCCCCCCCCTCCAGTGTCACTGGGAACAAAAAATACCCCTTGTTAGTGTTCAATCACCTCACCAAAAATAAACCCACTGTCGTTGGTGGTCAGAGATTTTCTCTTACTTCCTGTTGTGTCTCTGGGATAGAAAGTGTAGGAAAATCTCCCAGACAGACAGCCAAAACAAACCTGACAGTGGTCTTCACCCTTCCCAACTCTATCCAGGGCAGCTAACAGGCTGAGGGATACAGGCAGTACTCCTGTACCGGGCCCAGACCCCATCCATTCAGCAAGGGGACCTGAGCCTGGCAGGGCCTGCCTGGGGTTGGCCCCAGTAGGCCATATCAGGTTAACTTGGCCCATCTATAACAGACATCTGAGCCTGCAACTGTCAGCTTATGGACAGGGGTTACTTTACCCCTTTATAGTTGTTGCTGTTTTAAAATACTTCCAGGATAGAGAATGAGTTAATTTCCTCCTTGCAGGATTATATGTATATATATACACACTAAGGTACACCACTATCTAAAAGAGAATTGATATTGACTGATTGACTGGGAACTGATGATTGCAATGGAGGAGATGTGAATAATCGACTTATATTAAGAACTATGCCAATAAAATAGAGTTGGACCGAGCCTCTGGCTTCTTCTTGTGTCTGAAGTGGGACCTTAGTAACCTTGCTGTTGTGAAGTGAGATAGCACACCATTAAGCCATGATGGACTGTGCACCTCATTGAATACCCACTTGGTGAAGAGGGAACCTGGTGCACCCAAATGTGTGCAAACCTGGTTGGACTAGGAGATGATGGTGGATAGGGGAATTGGAAGCCTGTCCTGTAACCATGCCTAAGTCATCGGGCCCGGTGAGTGTCCCAGAGTGCTTCATTACCAAGGAAGACCAGGAGTATAGTGAGAGTGTGAAAGTGGTGAATAACACATTGTACCTTATCTGAGGCACACCATACATGCAAGTGTATTAAAGATGAGAAGGGAGTTAGAGGGCTGTGGACTGATCATGTAGCCTGAGCTAGGCCTGAACAATTAGCTTCATTACTTTTGGCAGGCTCCCAGTAAAGAGCGAGGGCCATGGCCAAGACCCACTCACAAGCTGCCGCTGTAAGATACACCACAGCCAACGGTTTACAGGGAAGAACATGCATAAAGCATTCTACCCTCAGTATGAAGATAGCCACCACCAAGTGCAGCCATCTGAGACCTCTTCCATTACTTCTTGGCCTTAATGAACAAGATGCTTTTTAAAGGGGTTGTAAAGTCAGAAGGTTTTTTTTTTTATCTTAATGCACTCTATGCATTAAGATAAAAAGCCTTCTGTGTGCAGCAGCCCCCCTCAGCCCCCCTAATACTTACCTGAGCTGCATCTCTATCCAGCGATGTCCACAAGTCCCTCTGCCATCTGGGACTCTCCCTCCTAATTGGCTGAGACGCAGTGTCACCATTGGCTCCCGCTGCGGTCAAAGTCAGTTAGCCAATGAAGAGGGGGGGGGGGCTGAGCTGCAGCTCCGTGTCTGAATGGACACAAGGAGCTGCAGCTCGGCTTGGGTGCCCCATAGCAAGCTGTTTGCTGTGGGGGCACTCGACAGGAGGGAGGGGCCAGGAGCAGTGAAGAGGGACCCAAGAAGAGGAGAAACCAGGCTACCCTGTGCAAATCCACTACACAGGGCAGGTAAGTATGACATTCCTTTTCGAGCCCAGATAGGATGTTTGGTAAAGTTTTGAAGTCAAGCAGCAAGTGGGTCTTTAACCAATATCAGCACTGGGACCTGCACCACGTCCTCAGAGAAGCTGGGCCACTTGGAAGTCTCTGTCAAGCCCATGGAGGTGTGTTCGGTACAGTTCTGAAGTGGAGTTGCTAGTGGGTCTTTCAGCAACAACACTAGGATCCAGGTCACATACTCTGACAAGCTTTTTGAGCCCAGAGAGGTGTTCTGTTCAGATCTGAAGTGGAGTAGCAAGCAGGTCTTTAACTAACAACAGCACAAGGCCTTGCACCATGTACTCCAATGAACTGGGCCGCTTGGGCTTCTTTGTCGAGCCCAGGGTAGTGTTTGGCGAAGTTCTTAAGTGAAGCAGCAAGTGGGTCTTTGACCAAAAAATAGAATAAGGACATCACATACTCTGAGCAGCTTGGGCTTCTCTGTTGAGCCAAGGAAGCAGTTCTGTACAGTTCTAAAGTGGAGCAGCAAGTGAGTCTTTAACCAACAACAGCACAAGGACTTGCGCCATGTACTCTGACAAGCTGCGCCGCTTGGACATCTCTGTCGAGCCCATGGAGGTGTTCGGTACAGTTCTGAAGTGGAGTAGCAAGCGGGTCTTTTACGAAGAACAACATGAGGACCCACATTACGTACTCTGACAAGCTTGGACTTCTCTATTGAGCCCAGGGAGGTGTTTTGTACAGATCTGAAGTGGAGCAGCAAGCGGGTCTTTAACCAACAACAGCATGAGGCCTTGCTAAATGTACTCCAATGAACTGGGCCACTTGGGCTTCTTTGTTGATCCCAGAGAAGTGTTTGACAAAGTTATGAAGTAAAGCAGCAAGTGGGTCTTTGACCAACAACAGCACAAGGACCCATACCATGTCCTTGGAGAAGCTGGACTGCTTGGACTTTTCTGTCAATCCCATGGAGGTGTTCGGTACAATTCTGAAGTGGAGTAGCAAGCGGGTCTTTTACCAACAACAACATGAGGACCCACGCCACATTCTCTGACAAGTATGGGCTTCTCTTTTGAGCCCAGGGAGGTGTTTTGTACATTTCTTTTACCAACATCAGCATGAGGATTTGCCCCACATACTCCAAGCTGGGCTACTGGGACAGTTTAAAAGTGGAGCAAGAAGCTGTGGGTCTTTAACCAACAACAGCACGAGGACCCTCTCCATGTTCTCAGAGAAGCTGGGCCACTTGGACTTCTCTGTTGAGCCCATGGAGGTGTCCAGTGCAGTTCTGAAGTGGAGCAGCATGGGGGTCTTTAACCAACAACAACACAAGGACTTGTGCCATGTACTCTGACCAGCTGGGCTGCTTGACCTTCTCTGTCAAACCCATAGATGTGTCCAGTACAGTTCTGAGGTGGAGCAGCATGGGGTCTTTAACCAACAACAACACGAGGACTTGCGCCATGTACTCTGACAAGCTGGGCTGCTTGGGATTCTCTGTCGAGCCCATGGAGGTGTCCAGTACAGTTCTGAAGTGGAGCAGCATGGGGGTCTTTAACCAACAACAACACAAGGACTTGTGCCATGTACTCTGACAAGCTGGGCTGTGACCTTCTCTGTCAAACCCATGGAGGTGTCCAGTACAGTTCTGAAGTGGAGCAGCATGAGGGTCTTTAACCAACAACAACACGATGACTTGCGCCATGTATTCTGACAAGCTGGGCTTCTTGGGATTCTCTGTTGAGCCCATGGAGGTATCCAGTACAGTTCTGAAGTGGAGCAGCATGGGGGTCTTCAAATCAACAACAACACGAGGACTTGCGCCATATACTCTGACAAGCTGGGTCACTTTGGCTCCTCTGTCGAGCCCATGGAGGGGTCCAGTACAGTTCAGAAGTGGAGCAGCATGCGGGTCTTTAACCAACAACAACATGAGGACTTACGCCATGTACTCTGACAAGCTGGGCCGCTTGGGCTTCTCTGTGAAGCCCAGGGAAGTGTTTGGTAAAGTTCTGAAGGGAAATAGCAAGCAGGTCTTCAACCAACAAAAGAACAGAGACCCGCACCATGCCCTCGGAGAATCTGGACTGCTTGGACATCTCTGCTGAGCCCATGGAGGTGTTCGGTACAGTTCCGAAGTGGAGCAGCAAGCAGGTCTTTAACCAACAACAGAACAAGGACTTGTGCCACCTACTCCAACAAGCTGGACCCGCTAGGGCTTCCATGCAGAGCCCAGGAAGGTGTTCGGTGCAGTTCTGGTCCTGTCAGATAGGCTGCATGGGGCCCTTATTCAATCTAAAATTAAAATAAGACATTTTGGCTGTACAAACACTTTAATATATCTCTGATAATACAGCCAAATGTATTCTTATTTTGCATGAACACAGCACAGAAACAGTTGACAAGGTTCCTAATTTACAGGCGGCGAGCTGCAGAAGTTTTTCTATTGAATCTGGACGTATCCAGCCAGAAGAGAAGGAGGAGGGATGACAGTCTGCGGCCACTTAACAAAGCCAACACCTTTGATGTTATTGTTGTTTTGAAGAGCCGGTGGAGTTTGTGTTATTAGGGTTGGAGGGAAAGGAAAGCTGGACAGAAAACAAGCACTTGGCCAGGGCCAGCTCCGATTTGACACGGTGTAAGCCATCAACACACATATGTAAATGGCGGCCCCGGATGAACCTGTGAACAGGCTGACACTGAGTAAACGTTTGGGACGAGCTCTATAAATTCTCACAATGGAGTGCCGATTGGGGCGAAGAATTGGAGGGAAAACAGCACAAAAACAAAGGCGGTAATGTGGTCTTTATCAGCTCATAAGGAGCCGTTTG
Organism: Glandirana rugosa; assembly: GCA_018402905.1. Classification (NCBI taxonomy): domain Eukaryota; kingdom Metazoa; phylum Chordata; class Amphibia; order Anura; family Ranidae; genus Glandirana; species Glandirana rugosa. The sequence goes on along the minus strand of BLSH010331398.1, from coordinate 921,094 downwards.
TCAAACACAGAAAAGGGAATAGAGACAGGGAATTATCTTCAAAGAAGAGATGGCAAAGAAGAACCGCTGATTTTCACCGTTATTACTGGATTAATCCATGCTTGGCCATAAATGGGCTGAATCTTCAGAAGATCTGACATAGTGAGGGACAATTGCAGCATTCTAATTGTAAAACCCAATGCTGTCCAGTCATTTTCCAGTTTGCTGCACAAATGCTATTAGGACTTGTTTAGATTTCCGTTAGCCCTCTGAAGAGCGATCTGGCAGTGAGGAGGCTTTATGTCACCTCCTTACCACCCATTTTAACCCCTAAAACCCACACCACAGTGCAGCAACTGCACTGTTTGCTGTTCCTACGCCACAATGTGTACACCTCTGTCTGACACCCTTGCAGCTTAGGAGGATCAGTTGGGGTGTGGTAAAAACATGGCTTAACTGCATGTTTTTACTGCCCCCAACTGCAAGTATAAGTAAACCTAGCCTTTTCCTGGCCATACATAGGCTTGCATGAAAAATCTCTGCAGAACATTTTAACAATGCCTACAGAGCCAATGTCATTTGAAAGTATTTCAAAATTTTGTTTGCTTTCAACATTTGATTTTGGAATGAATGTAATTTCCAGAATGAAAACTACATAACTGATAAAAAAATTGCTTGTTTGTGAAAAATTGTCCATCCTGTTCTTTTTTATTAGAAAGTCGAAAAATGTTCTGAAAACACTTTTGTGATTAGGGTGACTCTGATGTGATTGGGGGGGT